>JAULBX010025386.1:96421-260249 GCA_032358255.1 Heterotrichella gracilis | reverse complement strand
GTGGTGGGGGGTGCGGTGGTGGTGGGCGGGGCGCTGGGGGGCGAGGCGATGGTGGTGGGCGGGGGGATGGTGGGCGAGGCGATGGTGGTGGTGGCCGGGGAGGTGGGGGCACTGGTGGCTGTGGTGGTGGGCGCAGTGGTGGTGATGGTGGTGGTGGTCGGGGGGGTGGAGGGTGTGGTGGTGGTGGGCGAGGAGATGGTGGGGGTGGTGATGGGGGTGGTGGGGGTAGTGAGGGCAATGGTGATGATGGTGGTGGGTTTGGTGGTGGTGTAGGTGGTGGTGGTTGAGGTGGTGGCATAGGCGATGGTGGTGGCGGCAGTAGGGGCTGGAGTTGTGGTGGTTGAGGCGGTGGGGGTGGGGCCAGTGGGGGTTGCGGTGGTGGTGGTGGTGATGGCGATGAGGCGTTGGAAGGTGATGGTGGTGGGTACGGTGGTGGAGGTCGAGGTGGTGTTGGTTGAGGTGGTGGTGGCCGGGGTGGCGGTGGTCGTGGTGATGGTGGTGGGGGGCGTGGTGGGGGAAAGGGTGGGGATGGTGGTGGCCGAGGTGGTGGAGATCCAGCTGGAGCTGTGCAGTTGAGGCTAGCTGGCTGTTTGATCTTCAGAGCTCCAAATGCGGAGCACAGATTCTGCACCATCATCTGCAAACACACAGCCAGGATGTACATCAGCTCGTCCTGGCAAATCGCACGTTGGTTCAAAGCAGAAGGAGTGTAAGCGATTGGCAATTGGCAAATGAGCCATGACGCACGCTGCCGTAGTACGAATCAGAAGAAAAGAATGAAATTGGAGGTATTGGATGTACAGGATGCAGGAACGATATATTCAACTCTAGCAAAACCCACCTGGAGTAAATGTGCTCTGGGAGTTTCCTTTCTTCTTTAATTTGATTTGACTTGTAATTCAACCCTAGCAAACCCACCTGTGTAAATTGCGTCCCCAGAGGCGTCAGTTGCTGGCTGGTGCCATCAACCAGATTGGTGCCGATGAACCCCGGGTCTTGAGTCACGCGTGCAGCGTGCCAAAAGAACCTCTTGACATTCGGGATGGCCTTCAAGGCCTGGTTCAGCTTTGTCATGAACACCCTGCAAATTATTAAGAACACAGAATTTATACCCAGAATGTACTTGTACGCGCTGAGAATGAAGTGATGGCATGAACAGCGCCAGGATCATGATTGCACAGCCGCTGGTTGCGGCACTGGCTGTACTGCTAGAACCCATATGTCCAACTAGCAACATGCAGCTGACTGCTTGCGCTTTAATACACGGAGCAACATTGCATACCCATTATTTGCTGCGTTGCTGTTCTGACACCCCATGCGCATCATCCAAAGTGGCTTGCCAAAGCCTCCCATGGTTGCTGCATATTGCTGGATGGTTGGGATGTCGCAGCTGTTGCTTTCCACAGCCAGCACATCGACCACACTGCTGCAGTCCTTCAGAAAGGCAGTGAGCCAATCAACAGAGCTCATGGGACACACGTTGGGGATGGTGAAGGGGCAATCCGTGATGACGGGTGACACGCGGTAGGAGTATGTGTTGTTGGAGACACCTGCAAAGGCACTCATTGCTTGTAAAACAGAAAATCAACCGAATTGCACTACTGCATATCTTGTTGCCATGATCATGAATGTATCTAGGACAAGCAAGAGCGAGCAACATAATAATTGTGGAGAATTTAGTGAACAGAAGGGCACTGTCCTCCTCTTCGCTATTTCCTTTATAGTAAACCAGGGACAGGCTTAATTCAAGTAAGTTGGATGCATTGTACCTGACAGTGCAGACTTGTAGGCTGTGCAAGCCTGCTGTGGCGTCAGTGCGTTTGCACCAACAATTGTGCTTGCTAGGTTGGGCTCGTAAGGCCCTATCAGGATCACGCTGCCGTACTCAGCCGGGATCACTGGTGTGGTTCCATCCTTGCTCAGTGCAACGATGGTTTCATTCAGAACCGTGGGGCACCTGCAGCATGGCACATGGCGTGGCGTGGAATAAGGTGGACAGCAGATAACACCAATGTGGATTTGGGCACAAATCTCATGTTGACATTAAAATGCATGCCAGTCAAGTGGCATATCACCCCCGCAATGATCACAGAAGTGCTGGATGCAACCTCTGCTAGCGTAGCAGCAACCAGCATCTACGTGTCACTCATACTCCGCAGTGTGCATTGCACCAGGTCACCAGCTCACCTAGACTTTTGCGTGCGACCGTAGTAGCAGCCGTTCCCCAACAGCTGCATGTCACTGCATCCAGAGCCAGACCCATCCAGCATCACGCACTGCTGTAAGCTGATGTTGAGGTTGGCATTCAAGGGGGAAGGTGGAGGGGAAGGCGGAGGGAGAGGAGCAGGTGGCGGGGAAGGAGGGGGGAGGGAGTCCCTGGGAATGGGTGCCATATTCATTTTGTTAGCTACATGCATTCCATCAAAACAATCACATTAGCACAAATCCTTGCACAACTTGCGCAAAATCAGCACTCTGTGCAGGATTTTTCCAACCAGAATGCGCAAAGCTACTATTCTGGACTTAAGCTACATCAGTATCTATGGCAACCAACAGCCATTATGAATCCCCAGTAACCAAACCATGGGGCCCTTGCTGGGTTGACAGTAAGTTTCCTCCACACCCTTCAAACAGCGTACATACCTGAGGAACGGCAATGCTGCCCATGCTTTGCCCACCGCAGTCAGCTTGCCAGCGACCACCAGAGCCGATCCCTGGACCACAGGATCCCCATTGGATGGAGCGTCAGTCCCCACCCAATAGTAGCGATGCACCTGTGTCCTATTTATCAGGAGAGCATCCAGGGTCTGCAAATAGGCAGCATTCTGTGTGGCTCCCTGGCTGCCACACGCAACTTCGGTGATCCAAATGGGTTTGTTGAACTTGCTGAGCTGGTCCATGTAGAGGTTGATGGAGTCGGGTTTGCAATCGTAGATGTGGGCGCCAATGACGTCTACCCGGGTGTCATTGCACGCCTGCGCACATGATAATAACAGACCATCAGCCCATGATGCACCAGCAGCCATGCAGCCATTGCATCATTGATGGTGGCCTCATGTGCGTGCAATGACAGTCACCTGCAAAGTGAGACACATCGCTTAACAAATTAGTGTGGTGTTTAATGCATTGCCCCCCCTCCCAAGCATACCTGAAGGAACTGTGTGAGCCAGTCGGTGTGGCTGTAGGGGCAGACGCCCGCCACCTTGATCGGACAGAAAATCACTGATGGGCTGACCATGACTGTCTTGACTGGCATGGCTGCAACCGCGACTCTCCATGCAGTGCACGCCGCTGCCGGGCTGAGGTTTGTTCCAAATGGGGCCAGTGCAGGGTCGAGGTTTGGTTCATTGTACCCGATGACATAGGTTGGTTTCTGTGTGGCAATGGCTGTTAGACCGGTGGAGGTCTGAGGCCAAGGCAGCTGGTATATGTAGTCAGATACCAAGCTGCTGCACCTGTGATTGTGGAAAGGTTGGTTGGTCAGAAAGGCGATACCTACCCTTTGCTCCTCGTTCACCCGGGACCAGGTTCTAAGGCAAAGGGAATCAAAGGTCAGGGCTGGAACCTGTCAACCGCCAGAAATGAGGTGGGACATTACATTAGGCAGCCATATGCTGTGGCATGGTTTCATTACATGCTGTTGAGACAGTCAAAGAGTGAGTGCAATGTATCAACGGCATGTGGCATGTGCCACATCACTTTATAGCCTTGGTACTGAGCAGCACAGTAGGCTCACCTGTTGTTTTGGCCCCAGTCATAGTAGCACGTAGCGTTCACTGTCGCCAATGAGTTGCAGGAGTCCCCGTTCAGGGCTACACACCGGGTCTTCAGAGCAGTTGCCAGGTGGCACGACAAGACAACCAGTAGCAAGGCTGGGAGCCCACCAGCCAAGCAACTGGCAGTCCGTGTCCCAGTCCTCATCTCAGCAGTATCTTGTGGTTATTGATGCCATGCGGTGGTGTGTGCAGCTGTGAGAGTGTGAAGTAGCAGCTTTGGAGGCCAGACCAAACACCCTTTGCCCCACTCAAGGGGCAACTGTCTGGGTTGGTGTAAGTTGGCAAGAAGCGCGAGAACAGTCAACTACCCAGTTCAAAATACATGCAGATAACGTCTATCTTGCAGCTTGTATTGTCCTGTGGAGGTGCATACGCGCTTGCCCGCCATCACACAGGTGGCAGGGGAGCAAGGTGGGATGTCAGCGATGTGACCCTCAGCAACAAGAACGGACCTACAAAACACTACGTGCAATATAATACCGTCTGCAGGCCGCGTGACATTGGTACCTTGACCGGTTTAAGTGCCCAGGGCACACGTTTGCAAGTGGCAAGGTGGCATGCATGCATGCATCTCATGCTGGGCGATACAGCTGCTTGTAAGACGCAGTTACAATACCGTGCAGCATGCCGTGGAGCAGTTTGAATTAAATTGTAAGCACGCAACTATTTATATCAATAGCTTAACGACGGGCCTAGCAATATTTAAATATGTGCGTTGCCAGCTGTCCAACACTGGACCCTGCCCCAGCCCAATCAGTGTACACCGAATGGAATGGCCTGCAGGGTCTCAAACCTAAATCTTGGCTAAGGGGGTGGCCAGGTAAACCAGGCAGTCCAGCGTGACGGCCTATATGTGCAGTCACCATGGTCTTCCATGTCAGTGGGTCGATGGAGTCCCTGACTTGAATGCAATGCATGCCCAAAGAGGAGCTTTTTTGTTGTCTTCACCACTCATGATGGCAACAACTCTTTGTCTTACAGAATGACTAAACTCCTTTGATTACTTGCAGCAAGCTGTATAAGCAGCAAGCTGTATAAGAGTGGTTTACTAACAGCACAAAAAAAGAATTGTTTCCCACAACAACGCATATATTGCCGTGGTTCCAACGAAGCGAAGCAAAAAAATGCTGTTGCAGTGTCTGCTGATGAAGAAGTATCAGGTTTTGAGCTATATGGTAACAGGACTGTGGCGTATGGCGAAACCCACCACCAATACCGAGTTGATGTACCCTGCTACACAACCCCGGCACAAGCGCAGTAATCCCCCTGTCTTGTACGCTTCGTTTTTGACACTTGCGCGTTCACCCTGGTTCAACCCTCTGACCACTTCAAATCAGCCCTCCCTCACAAAGCCTGGCCACGCGCCACCCACTCCTCCACCGCCAACAACCCCAAATGCCTCCATACAAAGGCTGCCACCTGCCAACGCAATGCCCTAGAAGGGCTTTCGCTGACATGGATGAGCTGGTCTACCCGCTGCACACCCATACTCCCTGCAGCCCCGACATCCAAGCTATCACACCAGCTCCTACAGCAGTGAAATGCTGCACCCAGTGCATGGGTAGTGGTCCTCACACAGCCTGGCCGCGCTCCACCGACTGCTTTATCTTGGCAATCGCCTTGCCCGGGTTGAGGCCCTTGGGGCACACCGTCGCGCAGTTCATGATGGTGTGGCAGCGGTACAGCTTGTACTGGTCGTCCAGCTGGGCCAGGCGCTCCGCAGTGAAGTCGTCGCGGCTGTCGATGATCCACCTGTGGGCAGGGTTTACCGTTTAGGGTTTAGGATACGAGTAGGGTACACCACAATCCACCAGTGGCACGTGCGAGAAAACGTCGAGGCGCACCCAGTTATTGCACATGCAGCAAGCACTTCAGTCAGTGCCGGATTGCCAAAGTACACTAACACCCCAATAAATGTTGGATGGAAGCGAGCTGTAAGCAAGCCCATTCTTCCGTGCATACCCCAGCAATGCAAACTCCCAGGCGGTCATTACAAAAATGCCACCGCATCATAACATGCCCCCACGCACGCACCGGTATGCTTGCAGCAGCACTGCTGGCCCCAAGTACTTGTCCGATGCCCACCAGTACGACGGGCATGAGGTGGAGCAGCAGGCGCATAGGATGCACTCGTACAGCCCGTCCAACTTTGCCCTGTCGTCCTTGCTCTGGTAGATCTCCTTGCCGCCGCTGCAGTGGACAAACCAGCCAATCAGCACCAGCTCCATTAACCGTAGTAATAAAGTAAACGAGAGAATGTGCTGTTTCCACCAGTAATCTAGTTTTTTACGCCACAAAGATATGGCACCAACACTCTGCTCGGTTAAATGGCCTGTCTCCAGGACACAAGTCAGAAGTACATATTCCACAGGTACTGTGCATTATCTTGCAGCTGTCGCTGGTCCATGCATACTGCAGGCCTGGAATTTTCCATTCCTAGCAACTCACGTGCCACTCCGTGTCTGCAGGTAGGGCTTGATGGACTTGTACTGGGAGTAGAAGTTGCTCATGTCCACCACCAGGTCCTTCACCACGAACATGTGTGGCAGGGGGGCCACCTGCGTGCTCTTGCTGGCGTCTCGCTCCACCTTGGTCAGGCAAGCCAGGCCATTGGTGCCGTTAATGTTCATGGCACACGACCCACAGATGCCCTCCCTGCAGCCAGGAATCACATAGGATAACAACTACCAGACTGGCTGGTAAGGGTGCATATGGAAGTTTTGGCAAGATACCATTTGTCACCAAAGTGACTGGTGCAGTGAGTAACATCAAATCTTGCCAGGAGGCACCCACCTGCACGACCGTCGTAGAGACAACGTGTGGTCCTGCTCGTCCTTGATCTTCAGCAGCACGTCCAACATCATCGGGCCGCAGCTGCACACGTCACAGGTACACCCTTGGTTTCCCTGCCATCAGCCCCAACCCAGCTCAACCCTAACACAACGCAACCATATATACCACACCTGTTGATGTCCACCGTGTAGGTGTCATACTTTGGCTTTTCACCGTCGTTGGGGTTCCACCTGTAGATACTGAACTCCTTGTTGACCACAGGCTTTGCAGCAGCTGTTGTCTGGGCAGCAGCAGCTGCCTGTGATTCTACGCTGGTGGTGATTGCCCTGCTCAGCACAGGCGCCACCTGGGCGGTCTTTTGCAGCCCACGCAGCATGGCTGACAACAACAGCTATCCGACACAGAAACTGGCTGTGCTCCTCAACTTACGGTGCCACGCTTTACCGTAACAACTGTTGAGTGGCAAATAACAGATGCCGCCGAGACCTGGGGTTAGATGCTTATCCAATTGCCTTGGGTCAGCGATTCCTGTATCAGCTTCACAACCTATGTTGCACGGTGTGCAGAAATAACTGGGCAACTGGTTGCTGCCATCGTTGTTAAGCAAAAGTCACGATGTAGGGCTACTCGCTCCACGTCGACACCAGGTACCACCTTCTACCTCCCCGCAATCCAAATACCTCTTCGTCCCCTTGTACAACATGGGTGCCCAAAGTTGTTTTTAGGCTCCAGTATGTGCACAGAAGATACAGTAGCACTGTGTTGTATAGTCTCAACACACTCCGCCTGGTGAAACTTTCCATTGGCCGCCATGTGACCCATCCACTGTCTGAATCACTGAGCATTTGCAGCGACTGGCAGCAGCAATTCGTCAAGCGGCTCCTTCTCGACATAGCAGAAGTACTGTATCAGACTGCTTAAAACTTTGCGATCATCAGCCCACTCCACTGCATGTGGTCCTCTGGTCTCTGCACACTGTCATCACACAGAGGTCTACAGCACTGCGGGCGCCCGTCCATGGTGCAGCCAACCCTGTGCAACCTGAGGAGACCCAGTTGGGCGCTTGTGCGAGGTGCAGCGTCCCACCGGTGCCGACATAGGGTACAACCCACCCTCCAGGGTGGCGCTCAACGAGGGTGGTGGTGGCAACGGCCGTCCAGCAGTCAAATGGGGGAGGGCGGTAGTGCTGCTTCCGAGTACCAGGTGCGCACAGCTAAGCGATAGTTTTGGAAATTGCTATGATGACACTTTGCCAACTGGTCGTTCAATGCCAGAATGGCAGACCGTATTTGGGCAACTTGCATATGCATGCGGTGTGCAAGTTGTTATACGCATGCATATGCACATCGCCTTGGCCCAATTGGTCCTCGGTGCGACCCTTGGTGCACACACAGTTTCCTTGCATTTCCAAGCATGCAGCAAAGGCTCTCATGATACGGCGGCAAGGTATTTCTTTTGATGCCTCAATGGCAGTCCCATGCCGGACGTGTGGGGTTTATATGCATGCATACGCACACTGCCCAGTGGCCGAATTGCGTCAGCCCCCGTACAGATGCGGCGGCAGTCATATTGCACATGCACTTCACGCACCTTGCCCCTTTGCAGACGCTGTACCAAGAGGTGAGCCAGCTGCCTGCTGAAGGCTTTCGACCATGGGTAGCCGAGCACAGGGAAAGGCTGACCCTAGGGTTTCTGTCATGGCTGGCAGAGCGGGAGGAACAGAGCACGGGCAATGAGGCGCAGACGCTATTTGTGCTTGGCAGCCGGCTGATGGCGCTGCGGGAGGGGCTAGGTGTGTGAGAGATTCGTGCATCAGCAATTTTTCCAGCAGTATTTGCTGGCATGATACACCATAGCCACCCCTATATGCCGGAGCAGACAAATCCCATGCTGTTCCTCATGCTACAATCACGTGGTTTGTATGTACCTGTATCATGAAGTACGACCTAGCAGACAGAATCCTTTAAGTGCGTCGATCACATGAGGGGATCGATCCAAGGACTGTTGGGCTCAGGACTTGCTGCTTGCAGCCACACCCACTATAAGCATTGCATTAAATGCTTGCATGCATTTGCCTGAACTTTTACATGGTGTGCAGAGCCTGCCAGCCTGGAGGATCTACAGCAGCAGCTACAATCGCAGCTGCAGCTGTCAGAGAACCCTGCCTCGGGGTCTGAGTCGTCCACTGGCCTGATGTCGCCACAGCAGCAGCTAGGGGCAGTGGCGCAGCAAGTGGCGAGCAGGGTTTTCACTCCTGAAGGGGCAATGTTCTTGGAGCAGCAGGTGATTTGCAGCAAGCAATGGGCAGGGTACAATTGCTTCAATACATGCAATTTTAGGTACTCACATGCTTTCCAGCAGTACAGCCAGATCAGCAGTCACTCTTGCATATGCATGCATACATGCATGGGCACATTTATTGAGAGGAAATCTTCCCATTACGGCACATTCAGAGGTAGATTGATTGCAGCTGTGTTCAATCCAACATCACGGGAGAACATTGGCATCATGTCTGTGCTGCGGCTATGCTGAGCAATATATAATCACAATTTATCAGCTACGGAGGACAGAAACAGCATCCTCCTTGCAGCAAATTGATCACATCACAACTGCTGGATGTGTTTGCTCATAGGTGGAAGGGTTGGGGCTGGATCTCAGGGTCCAGAAGGAGCGGTCCTATGTCGAGCTGGTGGGGAGGAAATCTATCAACGATGCAGAGGCTGAAAGGCTGCTTTCTAGCTCAACTGCCACGGTAAGATAAACTTTTGCACATATGACTTAGTTTTTGTGTCACGCCTGGGATTGTGCCTTGTCATCATGCGGTGAGATGCTGATACACAGGAGATCGCATGTAACCACGTGTACCTAAAGGCTTGTTGCCTAATGTCGGACTTTGCTGCTTTAGGCTCGAATTCTGGAGTACCTGGTGAATGTTGGGGACAGGGAGGAGCGAGCGGGGATGCTGCAAGATGCCTTCACCCCTGCGCCAGCTGGGGATGATGCATCCATGGGGATGGAAGAGGAGCTGCTGCACACCACACCGCTCAGACTGCTACAGGTACCAAACTCTTATAGGACTGGATTCTGCAATTGTTGTAACCATCAGTACCGTATAGTGCATTAGCATTTGGTGACACACCACACACTGTTCAGACAGTGGTGCACCTGGGTACTTAAGGTCACATTATCCACATCCATACAGCGGTCATGGTCATCATTGCATTTGCATTATTCTGTTATCAATTCAAATGTGGCACACCACACAGCTCAGAGTGCTACAGCCAAACCCATTGTATCAACGTCAGATTTTGAGCCACGAGGTACATTCATAAACAAATGTACGTGACCATGGCATTACAAGTCCAATCATTTCAATGGCCCGTACCGATGCTCTGATTGTACACATGTGCAGGCAGTGGACCTCGAGCTGTCAAGGTTGCAAAAGGGTTTTGAGGGCCTGCCAGGAACCCTGCCCGCCTTGCCAGGCGAACTGGGCATCGACCCCGCCTTGCTGCGCACGCGGCTGCAGGACTTGCGGGAGGATGTCATGGCCTACTGGCAGGAGTTTGATGACGTTGCAGCATGGGAAGCGTAGCTTTGGCCCACAGCGGCCATGAAGTATTGCCATGGGGGGTTCCACTGTAGCGGATGGCCTGGGAATCATTATGATATCAATCGATTAGCAATGATATCAATCAATCGATTGCATTATTATAAAGCCTTACACATGTACATACGTTTTGCCTCTGAAGGGTCACGCGCTACTAGCTAAGGCCTAACCGTACTCAAAAGAAAACCAACCCCAAAGGTGTTGCACTGCAAAAGCCCAGCGCAGCACCTCTGCCTCATGCCTAGCTACTGGTAGGACATCAGGTTGCCCAACCTCTGCTGCTGCAGCGCATGCTCAGCAGCTCCAGCAGCCTGTCTGCCGACAGGTCGCCATCAGTCCTGGGCAATCCCCACTTTGCGGCCCTTGCAGACCCCAGCACAGCAGCCTCACGAGCCCGAAGGAATTCAGACGATGCATGTGCACCAAAGGTGCTGGGCGCCACTGGCTGTGCTCCAAAAGACAGCAATGTGCTGGAAGCCGGGGCAGAAAGTGGTTTGCATTGATGCTCGTTGTTGAACACAGAGGCTAGGTTGGCCAGGGACACTGCAGGCTGCGTGCTTGCCGGATCCTGAACCATCTTGCAGGTGGTGGGCTGTGTGGCTTGCAGATTGGTCGCTGCAGTGCACACGCGGGACCTTGAATGAATGGGAACAGTTGCTGTGGAGGGCTGCCTGCGTTTGCTCCCTGTTGGTGGCTGTACATTGCTCCAAGTAGGAGGTACCACAGCAGGCGACATACTGACACCTTCTTTGCCTGGCCCAGGTGGTGAGGGCTGCGTCCTGATGGAAACCCATGCATCTGAGGAATGCGTGGGATGCGCATTTGGGACTCGTTGTGTGTTGGCTGCCGGCGCATCAGCTGCTCTGGTAAACTCTGGTGTAACTATGGCAGGAGATGATGCCACCATGCATGGCTTTGCACTGTCCACCAGCATAGTTGATTGCACAGGCTTCACAGCAGATTGCTGGACAGCAGCACCCTTTGCCGCTGGCCTGAGCAAGCCTGAGGCATCTGCTGAAGGCTGATCACCAGGCTGGGTCAGTGGCCGGGCGATGTAGTCCACCAGAGCCACCAACTGCTCTCGTTCAGCAGCCTCCTCTTCATGGCTCTTTGCTACAGTGCCTGGAACGCAGTATGCGCTCTTGCTGTTTTTGCAGCCCAGGAGGTACCCCTTGCACAGTCGCAGGGACTGCTGCTGCTTGTACTCCAACCGCGCGGTCAACCTCTTCCGATGGTCCTTGAGCACCTGCAAATTTGGCAAATTTGGTACTTGTTAGTAAGGCACAAAAGCTGCAACCAATTTTGTGAGTGTTCTCTGTCATTCAAGCTCAGTCACAGGAATTGCCAACACATAGCATGACGTCTAGCAGTCAACCCTTCTACACACGGCGCCAGGCAGGTCTGTCCAGACACACGCAATAGTATACAGTTAACATAAATATAATTTCATGCGTGCCCCGGGAGGGATGCATCCACAAGTATTAGTGCATGTACCTGCTGATGCCTGGCAGTAAATCGGCCCGTGGAGGAGGCTGCTGGGAAGGCCCTTGCAGACATGCCACCATAGAAGTTGCCCCATTGCCCTCTGCGAGCTGGCGCAGTGAAGCCAGAACCATAGAGAGACCCACACACCATGTTCTCTGCGACTGCCGCCTCCAAATGCATGCGTCCTATGGTCTCCGCTTGCCTTTGGGCATACAAATCAGCCTGCACAAGCCAAAATTGGGGCATATATTAAAGACTTTCATACATCATCAGCCCAATTGAACGCACCTATGTACTGCTGACTTCAGCTGATCATACGCATCAGCACGTGCAATTAAAATAGTGCAAATACATCGAGTTCAGGGAGCATCCCTGGATTTCACCTATAGTGCACAATGTTGACGACAAAATTGTACCATACCGTTTGCTTTGCATCAACGTTTGCCTTGAGGACCAGCATCTGCTGCTGGGTGGGCCATGCGCTCCTGTCATCCCTCAGCTGTGCAGCAGCCCTCAGGGTTACACTTACTGTGGCACCCACCAGGGACACAAATATCACACCAAGGTTTGTTTCTGTGATGGTCGCATTTGCAATGGTGGAGAACGTCCCTGTGGCCTGCATGGTGGCACTTCATGGTGAGGTAAATGCCAGCATTAAATCTTGTCGAGTGGGTGTCACCCCGGTTCTTCAGTAAGCTACCATCACTACGTTGCCAGAGAATTAAATTTAAATTCGTTTGTTGGTCACATGCCCATCGTGGATGCAGTTGCAGTGCCGGCTGCACCTGCAATCCCTACAATCTCACCTGAATCATCCCCCCTGATGTCTGAACAGCACCAGCGCTTTGACCATCAACAGGTTGACCAGGAGCTCCACCGAATTGGCTTGCCATGCCCTCGTCTGGTGGCAGGATGTCTCCCAGGTCCCCTTCACACCTCCCACTGGGCGATGCGCTTGAAGGCCCCATTGGCATGGATGTACCACCACCCACTGACCGAGCCCGCTGCGTTGCATGATCTCCAGGTCCTGGATTGGCGCCTGTGAACCAGTGGCTGCACATTCAACTTTACGCAAACGGGCAGTGCGCTGATACAATCATTATTTTGCAATGGAAACATTGAACACAAACACCATTTTCCCATGCGGGGGAAATTGCAATTGACAATGGACAGCTGTGTGCCAATGGAAGACTGCATGACATGATTATGACAAAACCTGCGGGACAGCGATAAACGCAACGCAAGCTACCCAAGTTGCCAGCCAGGAATGGCTTGGCTTACCTGGCTGTTGGTTTTGCTGTCCAGCAGCCATCCCAGCCGACAGTGTACCGAAGTAGGATATGATGCGCTGCAGCTTCTCTGGCGCAACACCACTCAGCTGCTCCACGGTGGGTTGGTCGGCCAGCACCGAAATCATCTTATCCAGTTGCTCGCAGCCATCCTCCAGAGTAGAATGCGCCAGCCAAAAATAGAACGAATCCTGTGGTACAAAAGGATGTAAACAAAAAATTTATGCCTGTAAAGCCCTGGCCTGCAGATCTCCTCTTAAAAGCGGGATGATGATTTTTGCAAGAATATTCAATAGGGTGGTATGATGCTTTGGCATGGCATGCAAACAATTTGCCAGTCACAAACCACTAGGATACTCTGGTACACAAATTTTTAATGCCATTGATGCTTCCAGCAAGTAATCTTCACCATGCAGTGCTGCACACTCTATATGATACTGCACTCCAAAGGATGTCCACCCTGTACTGTCTAGGGTTTAGGGTTCAGGGTTTGTTTACATACTGTCTACAGCACACCTTGTGCATGTCTTTTGATGGTACATCTCCTACGCCATTAGCAAAATTGCCCATGCTCCCCTGCAGCGCCTCCAATCGCTGTGCAGGCGTTGTGCCCCGAAAATTCCTGACGACGCGAAATGAGCGCCCTGAACGATCCTGGGAAACCCACAAGAAAATCCAATTACAGCCGCATTTGGCAATGAGTGGAAAGGTGGAATGGAACTGGAGACGGAACACGTCAGCCTTCAAAATTTGACTGAGATGCATGGCATAATCCTTCTGACGTGCCTACGAACAAGTGGGCTGATCAGTAGCTCTCATGATACACTACATGTGAGAGGTGTTCAATAGGGAATAGGGTTTCGGGGTTAGGGTTTATAGTAGTACCCGTGGTACACTACCTGTGGGAGGCGTTCAATCGCCACAGTGCAGCTTGGAAGCTCGCGAGGATGGCTGTCCCCGACAGGAATGCGCGCTATTTCCTCGGACAGCTCGATGACCGTTTCCACCTCCTCAGTGGGGTCGTCCGCCCCTTGCAGCTGCATCAACATGCGTGCTGACGAATGCTGCCCAAAGCCTGCTGATTGTGTCATGGTCCTGCAATACCACAGTGCAATTGAAGGTGAGGGATTGGGTTACAGAATCCCTTAGAAAATATCGCCATGCGCCAGAGTTGGTATACTGGGGCGATACATTCTTGGTGGGCCAGCAGCGTGTTGCATGTGCTGGATCCCATCAGGGCCAGCGCATGCAACTGTGACGTCACTGTGTCGCTTATGATTCTGTGAGCCACGGCGGGTACTGATTATTCTTCCTATTTTCCTTACTCACATGCGTTCCAGCAGTACAAAAGATTAGCAGTCAATCTAAAGTGTTATTATTTGATTTATTTCGTGTGACTGCATCTTGTGCGTACCTGGGTCGGGGGACAGGGAGGACCTTTGGCTTCCACACCCAGGACAGGTGCAGCTCATTGGTTGGCAGCAAGCTCACCACCAGCCTGCCTGCCTCATCCCGGGGATGCAAGCGCCGTGGGTCGTGCTGGGTGGCATAGCGGGTCAGCCGGCCGCACCGCACCACCGCCAGTGGCTCAGACAGTGCTTGTGCCAATGCTGATATCTGTGGGGTGTGACACACACTCAGTGCCTCCTATTTGACATGGGTTTAAGGCACTCAGTGGTTTTGGTGGTGCAACCTGCCAGTGCCTCTGTATCAGGGTTTAAGTGAAGCATTGGGACGCAAACTTACCTCTGACATGGTGAGGACCGGTGGCGGTGCCCCCTTCACAGGTGGTACCCCGGGGATAGCAAAGCTGACTGATAGCTCCTGGCGACCTTCCTGAGCATTCTCCAGTAGATGGCTCTCTGTGGAGCAGTTGGGCAAGCAGGAATGAATCGACATTCCTCTGTTGGATGCTGCACTCTGCTGCTGTGGTGTAGCTGCTGAGATTTGGTCCCTTGCAGAACTGCTTATTGTAGACCTGTTGCAAGCGTTTCGGTCAGTGCTTGCCAAACCAAGACCACCCATGTCAGGGACGCCATGCTGGGCAATAAAAAGAGTTCCTTTAAATTTTGCACTGTCAATAAAGCTACTCAGTTTTACTGAAGGGCAGTCAGTACCTTGTGGAGGCGTTACTCCCTTGTGCAAGCGAAGCGTTGTCCGCAAGCGATGGCACTGCACCGCTCCGGCCTTCCGCATGTTCACCATGCGGGTCGGTCGGGTCGGTCCCAGAGGCTGAGGCGATCCATTCGTGGAAAGATATCCTGCTGATTGCTGGTGCCTCCATGTCCCTTCAGTTTACAGCTCTCCAGGACGCCCACTGTAGCAGCTACGCATGCATATAGATGACGAGCATCCTAATTGTCCGCAACACTTCTCACGTCCACAGCAGAGCTCGTGGTGTTTGGGGTGATAGCTAAGTCGTTCAGCTACTGCCCGCCCGACTACTCAAAAAGGTTTTTGTGCACGCATGCATACGGAGGCAAAGAAACGATAGCTGGGCAACTGTTGCGCACCCTGTTCAGTGTCATACAAACGCAAGTTGCATATGCCGAGGGTCCCAGTAACAAGGAAGGTGCAAGCTAATTTGCGAACGTTGTCAATATAGATGGCACTGCCATCTGCTCTGCGTTGCTTTCAAAGTCGAGTCAGCAAACGTTTTTCGTGGTGGCCACCGTTTAGGGTTTAGGGTTTTTGGTGAGCACGTGCCTATGGGACACACACCAGTCTAGCAATTGCAATGCAAGAAAAAGCTACACCTGTTCTGTCTGTTCAAAGGAAGGGTACCACTGATTTTCCAGTGAGAAACTTGGCACTCAAAGGGGGAGACACTTGAAGTGGCACGTCGGGGTGTACGCTGTCACAGATAGCACCCCTTCGAAACTGCACCAGCTATCTTATCCCAACATTTCACACAGACATTATTACAATGTTGTGCTAGGTGGCTAGACCTGGTGGCAATCAAATTTGATACCCCGCAAGTCAAACAAGTTCCCGCGACTTGCAGCATACCACTTGCATCCGCCTATAGTGCATGTTTACGGCAGCACTCTGGCCCGCAACTCATTAAGCTTGATGCCTTGCTATATGCATGCGCTAAAATAATGCATGCACATGTGCATTGCGTATCTAAATGTTCTCTAGAAGCTGTGTCTGTCGTTGAAGCAGCGCCTCAGTCAAGTGGAGCTGTTCTCGGCTGCCTGACAGCTGCTGCTGCAGCAAGCTGATGGTGTCATCGCGCTTCTGAATGGCCACCCTGACACGGTCCTCAAGCCTTCTCAGCTCCTCATTTTTGCTGCTTTGCAACTGTAGAGCTTGAGTATCCGCATCAGCCACCTGAATGACCAACCATGTGGACTAAAAAAGGAACAAAGATACAAATGCCACAATTATAGAGTGCACAATGCGGGATATAATACACATAGCCTCCATGATAAGGCTGATGCATGTCTGGCAGCACAGCGTCCTGTCATGGTAGCAATGTAGCATGGACTACAGTGGCTACAGAAACATGCAGCTCAGCATTACTGAGACAAACCCCACAAACCCCAAGCCCAAGGCCAGCTGATTCATTGTGATCGTGCAAGCCCACCTTGGCTTTGAGCTGTGCGATCTCCTGCTCCAGTGTGCCAATTGTTTGTCGCTCAAGCTCAACCTGGCCGGCATACCGTTGCCTGACAGCGTCCTCTTTCCGCTCGGCCTCACGCTTGTAAATCCGCATCTGCAGACAGTTTAGTACGCTCGTAATGGTGTTGCATGCAATCGCACCACTTGTTTGAGAATGCCATATTTTTTTACAGCATTTGTAGATGATCTATAAATCACCATCATAAAGAGTTAATAATTGCATATCCCCAAGCATCTTACTTGCGTCTCCAGCTGCTCGTTACTGTCCTCCAGCACTCTCAGCCTTTGCTGAGCTTCATGTGCAACCTCTTCAGCTTGGATGATCTGCTGGTGTGCTTCTTCAAGGGCTCCTGTGACCCTACTATGCTGTTCCAAAGCCATGGCATGCTCGCTTTGTAGTTTGCCCAGCTCCAATGCATGCTGCTGCTCCAGTGCTTGGAGGCTCCAGTGCTTGGTATCTCAGCCTGAATCAGCATTTTGAACTGGTCACCCTTCTTGTGCAAGCGAAAACCCAGACATAGTAGCCGTGACACAATCACAGCATCTGCAAAGTGGCCAATTCCATCTGCACCTTTCTAGAGTCTTGCACCATGGTCATTTGATAAATTGCAAGGGTATGCAGGTATAGTACGGGGTAGGTTTTTGTAGCCCACATGCATGCATGCGTACCTGCAGGGCTTCCAACTTTTGCTGGTGCTCCAGCTGTAACCGCTCTAGAACCCGGGCAATCTCCTGATCCCGTGACAGCTCCAGACGCTGCACAAGCTCCTTTTCAAGCTTGCCAAGGTGCTCTTGCTGTTCTAGGGCTGTCCTAGATTGCCATTCCGCCTGCACCCATTGTACACATAGAGGTTGCAGCAAGTAAGGTGCAGACATACCAGACGTGTCATTGAGAGAACTATCTCTAAATAATGGTATCCTCCTTGGTCCCTAATGGCATCGCACCTTCTCTACATCAAAGACTTTATGCTGAGCTGCCAACTTGTCTGCAGTCTGAGCCACCAGGGTCTGCTTCTCTCGGGCGAAAGTAGCCTTCATGTCTTCAATGAATTGCTTGCTTTCCCTGTTTGTAGCACCAATACGCCATAGTGACTGGCTCAAAGGGTATTGCATGCTAGCAACCGGACATAATTGCTGTACTGCACTCGCAAGTTATGAATGATGATATGGATGATCAGGTAGGGACCCTATTAATCACGCGTGCTGGCCAGTTCTGGCCGGTAATAGGGTGCATTTATGCATGCTGTTTGAGTATAGTAGCAGGCATGAAGTGTTGTATTGTGTACCTGGATTGACGCTCCAGGTCTTCTTGTTTTGACAATTCAATCTGCTTCACGCGGATGTCGTGCTCAGAGATGAGGCGCATGCGCTGCACATGCATTTGGGCCTCATACTTCTCTGCGAGCTCGCCCATCTTGGTGTTCGCCGCAAGCCGTTCGCGCTCCACAGCTCCGTCCATTTCCTGCGTTTGTCACTTTGAATCTGGCATAACCCACCAAAAACGAAAACCAGTATATATTTGTGTGGGTAGGTGACAGTCAGCAGGTACTCAAAGCCTTCACCAATTCCCATACGCCTCCAAGATGCAGAACGTGTACCAATAAGATCATGATAGTGACTAATGCAGGGTCTAATTTGATCAGGTTGACCATTTGAGCAATCATCACAGAGAAGCATTGAAGTCCTGACAAATTTCCCTTCTTGTTCCATATCCTGTAAGCCTGGATCACAGTAGCATACCTTCAGCAAGCGCTCTCGCAACTGTCGAACATATTCGTCATTGCGCTGGGATTGTTCACGCAGGCTGCGATGCAGTTCCTGGCTAGCCGTTTCCTCAGCATTTCTCAATTCCTTTCTGTGTCTTTCAATTATGCGCTGCGTTTCAGGCTCCATTGCCTGTCCAGGGGAAAACACTGCTGTAAGCTCAAGCCAGGATCTACAGGATCACAGAGCTACAGGACAGGATGCTGAACTACCATGCCTCACAGGCAGCAGCATACAAATTAGCATTGGAATGCAGTTCTGACAAGTTGTACCTTGCGTGCTGCCTCCTTGATTTCTTTTGTCTTCTCATTGACCCACTTATTGCGTCTGTCTTTCTCAGCTGCCAACCACGCTTCTTTTTGCCTCCCCAACTCAATTGCCCAGCTCCCTCGGAGCTCTGTTATGTGCTGTGCATGTTTTGATTGCAAGCCCTGCCATGACATGACATCATTTGAAAAAGAATCTCATGTATGAAATGCAGTGATCCTAATGACAGACCGGGTACCCAAAATATAAAGGCATTATGTTAAAACAAGTAATCTGAGCCGTACCTTTAGTTGCTTTGCTACTTCGCAACACCGTTTTGCCAATGCATCTTTATCAGCAAGCAGTCGATCAATAAACTCGAGGTGTCTCGCCTGGTGTTTATCGTGCTCTATTTTCTGGTTCTGCAAAGCCTCCTGCATCACCAATGGTAAAGGGTGCAGCATGAGAGATGGTCATTACGTTTTCCCAGTGCTACCACTGCAATAGCCACCACAAGCACCAACTACTCATGAATGGAAACATAAACCACTGGCATTTTTTATTAATTTATAAATATTACCTGTTGCTGGGCTTCTAAGGAAGTCATGAACTGCTCTTGGTTCTGCATCAGTTCCTGCAGTTCCTTCTGCAACTCCTCAATTTGCGCGTCCTTGTCGTGTATCTCTGCCTTGAGCTGCAAAACGAGTGCAGGCAGAGTGTTCATGTGGCATTACACATCTTTCACATTGATGGGATCCCCTCCTTGTCACCTACCCCACTGTTATAAGGAATGCATGTAAGTGCATTCAACACATTGTTTCGGCATGTACGGCATTTTAACTGGACTGGTCTGTGTCAATTAAGCAACAAATGTTATAGGCATCCATTCTCACCTGCTTGACCTTTTGCCTCACTTCAGAGTACACAGACGCAGCTAGGAGGCTTGGGTTGCTGGCAGAGATATTTGCTGTGGAGGATAGCATCACCGGCACTGCAATTGCAAAGGTCTTTGTGAACAATTTTAGTTTTTTAGTTTCATGCAATGCCACTGCCAACTACAGATTATGACGGCAAGACACATAGTCAACAACAGTCACCTGATTGGTGAGCGCTGTGCCGTAGTTGAGACCCATCACAATCTAACTGTTCATCTGGGAGCTGACTATGTGTGCCAGAGCAAGTGACCCCACCACTCTGCATGTGCGCGGCACAATGTTTACAACTGGCAAGTAGTTCCATTGTATTCACACGCATATTTGCAGAATCATTCCCTTGCCAATTGGAGGATTAAACCTCCATTCAGATTTTCGTTTTTCCTTACCTGTCCTTCTATCTCATCTAGGTAGTGCAGGATGCTGCTCATTCTCTCTTGAGACTGGCGGATATCTATCACCGGCAAACTGGCTCTTTCCACCGATGCACCAGCAGAACTGCAGCGAGCTGAGTCATTGCCATGACCAACAATGTGTGCATGATGGTTGCTCTTCAGCTGGTCGCCAGTCCCTGCAACAGCACCAACTACACACCGTATGCCCTCTGCAAATATATATGTAGAGGAAGATGGTTTTTTAAATTGTGGCTATAGCATGGCCATTTGCAGGTAGAGTGGCCATGAAGCCCAAGTGCTGGCAGCTCAGTAAATCAACGCTAAAGGCATAATATTGTATGCACTATGACCCTCATCACCTCCTGTGAACTCGCCAGGTTCAGACGTTGACTCTGAGTCTCCACCGGTAGCACCCGCAACATTGAAAGCAGCATCTGTGAGAACCTCCACTTGTGCTGGTGTCATGCACACACCACCTGCCGGAGCATTTACTGTCCCAGAAATTGGGGATAGCACTTGATCATCCACATTTAATTCCAGTGGGCTATCTGTTGCTGTAGTGTCTGCACTGTGCTGCAGCTGTTCATCAAGTGTGACGCGCACCACAAGAGGAGATTGCTGCGTTTGCGTTGTCGCTGTTTCTGGGTGTGAAAATTGCTCATTTGAAAACTGCTCGTGTGCAGCTATGGGCGATAGTGGGGACAGGGTGGCCCTGCTACCCGGGTGTGTTGGAGGTTTGCTGGCAGTAGCTGCTGCTGGCGCTGACACAACTTTGCAAAATCCTGCAGCATTGGTGGCTTCATTTCGGTCTTCTAAAAAAGCCAGCAACTCGTTTTGAGCCTCCTGCGTGAACGCGCCCACAGGGGTCAGATGTGGTGGGTGCACGGCAGATTGTGTTAATCCATTAAATATATGCAGTACCACCTGCTGCGCCAGCAACCTCCGTCGTGTCTTCAAGTCACCACCTGGGGAACGTTTGGGTGCGGTGGTTCCAGGAGCAGCTTTTTTTGCCTTGTGGGCACTGTCTGGTTTGACCTGCTGAAGTGGGCTGGTTTTTTGGCGCTGTACCTGGTTCTCCTTGCTGTCCTGCTGGATTTTGGCTGGAGTTGTAGGCTTTGCTGTATCGCCCTTCATAGCCACAGGCTACGTTTGGGAACAAGTCCCCTACTTGGGTGAGGTAGTGTTGACCTGAAGACAGTTGCACTTGGCTGACGAATGCATGCATATAGCAATTGCGCGGGTTTCAGACGCCGTGCCGACAGGTAATAAATGGAAGCCACAAATTCACTATGCAAGTCAGGACAGTGGTTTCACTGCTTGTGACTTGGTGTCGAAGAGTTGAGCAGCATGCCACAAATACGGCATGCCTTGACTACTCTGGGAAAACACTTTATGCCAACCATTGTCATACCTAGGAAAGTTTTCTTCTCCTGGTAATGATACCTTCACCTCCGTGCTGTTGTGAAATGTGTCGCTGCGGCAATATCCCGCTTTTCTGCAGGTTGGACGTGCTTGTACACGGATATCCAAGCTCAGCGTTTCCTTGGAGCAAACTAAGACATCATTTACAGCGCACAACCGTCCTTTCAATACAAGCCCTTGAACATAACGGTCGCATATATGTATGCAGCCAGCACGTTGGTGTTGCGCATATATGTGGGTGGCGTGGGAGTTCAGCTTAGCGCTTTATACATACGAAACCCCAGTGGGCATCAGGTCAAAGTGAACATAAGTGGGTTTCCACTATAACTTTGACTTGTTCGTGAAGAGCTGGTGTGCCACGAATGTACATCGTGTGGCATGCAGTGTGCACTGGGGTTGTGCACTGTGTCGGCGCGCAACCACAACAAGGAAAACGCGCTCAGCACCGTACGTGTGTGTTGCAGAGCTTAACTGTTGTGGACTTGAAACCACCAAATGGGGCCTCAGATGAGGTTCCACAGCACTTAGAAGTCGTCAGAGAGTCACAATCGATCGGGCTAGGTATCCGAACCCTTACTTAGGGTTGCAAACTTTGCTACCCTACTTTTCGCTGACCCTCAAGTATGGATACCAACCATATTGTGCCTATGGTAATTGCTGCACAATGCGCTGGTCCAAGTAGGTATTCTTGCACACCGTGATTTATTCTTGCACACCGTGATCAGCGGTTATATTCACGGGGGCAAGATTGTGACAACGAATTCTGAGGTCATGCCAAGTGAAACCCAGCAGAAAGGTTGTGAAACAGGTGAAAACACCAAACACTCCGCCAGGGTATGTTGGAACTTCCACAAGGCTTGTGAAATTCATTTGCAAATAAGTGAAATATTGGTAAATTTCATTCCACCAGGTGCCATTGCAGAGCCCCTATATACAATAGCGGACTGCCGCGAGGCGCCAGCGTCCACGCCAGCGCCAGTCCACTAAATCACTGCGCGGCACCATTGCAACTGTAGCAACAATTGTAGCAATAAGTTGAAGTGTTAATTGATCATGCATGCACAATTGCCCCAAGTTGGGGTAACATGAATGCCAGTTGAAAACGAAAATCCACAAAAATACTCATAATGTCTTTTATTTTCCGCAGAGCAAAATCCTATCCAAGCGGCATCATACAACAGGGCCTGGCACAAGCAACCTTGGAAAATATGTGGCGCGTTCGTGCCAATCAACATACATGATGGTCAGCACATGGGAAATAAGATGGATAATGCAAGCAGATGTTAGGTGGTAGCTTTCGACCCTTCTGAATTTTGAGCGCCAGATATTGTGAAACGGAACAGCATGTTGTTGTCCCCTTCCGTGTACGGCTGCCACATGACGTAGTTTGTTCCCCAGATGTTGTTCAGCAGGTTGAAGCTCATCCCATACTCCATGTTGGGCGGGTGCCGAGTGTTGGGAAAGGGGGTGGGGTTGCCTGGGCTCACCAGTGGGGCATCTAGGCTCCTGCACACCACGGACAGATGTTTTGATGAGGGTTAACAACAGGTCCACCCATTATCGAGGCTCGGAAATGCAATATAGTAAGCAGATCATGGGCAGCTGTTTTATACTTGGCAGCAGCGACGCCGTGATTGGTAATTTTGCATGCATGCACACACAAAGTTGCTGCAGCAGGACTCGATTAGGTTTGCGGAAGCAGCGTCTGTTAATGCTCACAAATGCAATCACGGCAAGGCGTTCCCCTGCCAATGACTGCAACGGTATGTTCTCTGACCCTGCACACTTGCCTGATCTGCAGCGTTTCCCCAGAGCCTCCGCGTGTTTTAATCAGCACTCCCTCATCACTGACTGCATGAAGGGAATGGCTGCCGTTGTACAGCACCTCGGAAGGAGAGATCCACTGGCCCAATTTATTCATGCGCCACGAGCTGACATCTGCTGAATCCGGATCAGGCATGAACCGCATCCACATTGCCTGCAAGCCAGTAGTATGGTTTGTGAGCTGGTATGATATGCGGCTGCAACCGCGCCCTCGCAGCTTTGCACCCGATGGATAATATGCTGCCCTACTGTACACCATGATATGAGCATGATAGAAATGATGGTAGAAAGAATCATTTCCACCATCAGGCCACTCTTTGACTGGAAAGCATGTTGCTGTCATTGTTTACTGCCCTGCAACATCGACCCTCTATAGCAGCAAGTACTTGCCTCAGGTAGCCTCGTGGCTGTCTTGTTGACCAATAGGAGCTTGCATTCCAGATCGTTTGTACCACCACTGGATGACAAGTCAATCCACAGCTGCGCTGGTGCACCTGCTTCAGAGACTGCCCAACCAGGCAAGCTCAGGTGCATGAGGAGATGAAATGACGATGGCTCCTCGTGGTACCAGAGGTTCTCCAGCCTTGCATATGTGTCAGCTCTTCGAGTGTGCGCAGCAACAGAACAGTTTGGCTTCCCAAAGTCCTGCAACATCAAACAAGGCTGGATGTACTCTGCAATGGCAGATGAGGAGTTGACGTGCTGGTGCACTGGTAACGGTTTTCACCAATTACTATCTTAATTATCATGATAATTTTTGGATTTATTCTTGCTGAAATTTATCACGGTAGAACTCTTTATTGCTCAAAATGGTTTGCATTATTGCCCTTGCTGCTGCAGGTGTTTTATCATGGGAAACAAAATATTCATCATCTTTTAACGTTTTGACTTGCCAGTACGTCAGCATTTGTTTACCTTGTAGAACCACTCAGCCATAGATGCTTTGGGGAAGAACGAGTATTCGTCCCAAATGACATTGTAGTCTTCTTCATTGTAAGTGCTGTACATTACCCTCCCCACCTGCCTGTCTTTTGAAGCCCAATTCAGGCCAGGTTTTCCCTCAAACAACTGCTGCAATTGGATCAAACCACCTGTAAGACAGCAAGGGTGTCAGGGCGGTAGGGCTTTCACTAAAGAGACATAGTGGTAAGCAACAAACGGGATTTGAGCAAAGAGCCTTAACCCCGGAGTAAAGGTTAACCCATCGATGGCTGAGTGGTTGTACAAGATACCTGTCTGGGGATCAATCTCAATTGCCCAATGTGCCGAAGAAAAGTTGAGTGATTTTTGCAAGTCTGCCTTTTGCAACCCCAGTGAGATGGGCGATGGAGCCTCCTGCGTCCATTCAGAATGTATGAAAACTAAGGGAGCTCACATAATCATGGCATGGCAAACATGCCCTCATTTATTCTCGAGACCAGCTACAGTAACAGTTGAAGCATGCTCACTTCTGCATACATCCACCAACAGCGGTCACATGCCATGCATTCCCATCCATCATACTCTCAAGAAACTTACAGTCAAGCCCTGCAGCTCTGCAAGTCGCTTCAACATTGTCAATGCAGCCGTGGAGTTGCCGAGCGCTTCGACGGCCCAGATGATGTATGCTCGCTGCCTGACCCACGAGCTCACGGCCAGCTGGAACCCTTCCAGTGGCGCATTCACTGCCTGCTGCAGGGCGGTGTTGTTCCAATGCTCCCAATCACCGGGCCATTTCTTGACATCCAGGCCCCATGTGTGCTCTGCAACCTGCAACAGCAGCAACAGGGTGATGGCATCACCGTGGTGCAGCTCGGTGATGTGTCCATGCACGCTGCCAGGTCCATCGCAGCAACAGACGCAGCAGAGCAGGGTTGTGTGCAATTTCTGAAGTGTCACTAGCTACGAGGAATGACCCCTTCCAGGGAGATATGGAGTGCATTGTGCACAAGCAGGATTGGAATTGAAGAGTGGGGATTAGAATTTAAAAAAAGGGCATGCCCCATAAAACTGCCAGCCACGCAAGTGGGCGGGTATTCCATCTGACCCAGGCTGCGTATTATTCAACAATATTATTTCCGACCTTGAGCAGCAGCCGATGGAACTCCTTGAAGTAGGGCTCCTTGTACTGATCCCTGAAGGCAGTTCGCGCCCGCAGCAGCTCCTTGAACTGCGCAGTCTTCTTGACATCGCTCCCAATGCCATGGATCCAGGTGTCCCCAATCTCCTTTGTGACAACGGGCAGGTGCAGCTTGGGAGCTGCTTTCAGAAGCGGTCCGACAAAGTCTTCAAACGTGGAGGCCTTGACCAAGGCCTTGGGGAAATCGGCCTTGACCCGATTCAACACATCTAGGACCTGGGACCGGGTTTATACGGTTTCAAATCCATATTTGTTACCAGTAACGAAATGTTGCAAGCCCACACAAGCAAGGCATGATCATGTCAAACACGGCAGGATCAACAGGGTATTACAACGTGCACTCAGGCATACCATCACACATGAGAACAGAATTTCCACCTATATTGAACAGCTGCAGAGAGCAACAGTCTCAGAGCCAGAGCTTCTTAGCTGTTAACCTACCTCGTCCACTGTTTCAGGCGGTCCTTGGTTGTCGCTGCGCCACGACAAACACAATGCATGGTCAAAACCCCGAGTGGACACACATTGCTCTCGAGTATCAACAGGATCCCCGGAATAGCCGCCTGCAAAAATTCCCAAAGAGGTGTGTCTGACAATCCTCATTCTTTGCATGCCATTAAGTTGCAACTGTAGGGAACATGTACATCATCAGCTGTAGGAACAGAAGGGCCCTACAGCACATGACCCATATCCACAAGCAGTTCGTTTACCTGGATGCCAGAATGCAACCAGCTGCGACCCACTATGCTCATCCCTCCAAATGAAAGGGGTGAACCAGGGCACTGCGGGTGGAGCAGAGCCTCCATTCACCCCCACCGACAACGCTTTCACTCCCCTGGCCGCAAGCAGAGGAATGGCTGCTCGGGTCATGCCGGGAACATCCCGCTGCACCGATCGTAGTATACATTCAGAGATCCAGGTGTTGCTTTTCAAACAGCTGACATTTTCTTGCAGGATTTCATAAATGTTTTTCAAACATAGTAATAAGACTATACGTTACGTAACATTTTAAATGTTAATTGTTACTCCATCGATATAAATGATTAATCCAACGATTGAAGGACCATCATGGTGCACCACACAGAAATGAAGTCTTCATCACCCCGGCAATGTATTTCCTCGTGCAGCAGAGAACAAAAGCACAAGGTCATGGGTTGGCCTTACCTGACTCATCAGCTGTTTATGTGGTAAACCAAAGCTATCATCCAGCTCGTGCGTGAGATTGGTTGCAAAATCGAAGAGGTCGATGTCGTAAAACTCTGGCTGACCGTTGAAAGGGTGCGCATGCCATGTGATGTCCCCATCGCGGATTGCCTGCTTCAGGTCCTGCGTGCGTGGGTTGGCAATCTAACCACTGACCTTGGCCTTAGGGTTTAGGGTTTGTTCGATGCTGCAGCCAGGTACCTACATTCTGTGGCCTTTCATGGGGTGTGCAACATGTGATAAATCATTTTAATTACAATTACTGGTAATGAATTGGTAATGAATTGCCATGAAAAACAATTGCTACATGAAATCTCTGGATTTGCAGTCAGCCTTGCACATGCACTGCTGAACAGTTACATTGTGCGCTTACACCACTTATTGATGTTGCTATCCAAGGTGGTGCTTGTCAAGTGTGCATCACGCCGGTGCATAGAAAACAGCAATTGCATTGCTGCACATACCTCCTGCTGGGACGCATCCGGACAGTGGAGCCCCAACTGCGTCGGGCAATCCAGGTATAGAGATATCAAGTAGGACTGCGCACAGGCACGCTAATCAGATTGGTGAACAACCCAAGAACTGTGTTGCTCTCATGACAAAGACAACCGTGCATTTTCTAGGTACAATTATGGCTGGTGTACAGTTCAGCAGAGCAGCGTGGCGTTATGCAGGTTATATGCATAGCAGCACACCTGAGTGGTGTATATGAACCGCTCCGAGTGGTGGTCTCTCCTCAATTCCCTTGCCAACTTGATCTGCAATGGTCATATGTTAGCATTTAAGCTCCATAGTGCAGCAAAGTGTGCTGTGATATGTGAGCAAATAACCCACACGTACCGCCCTTGGAAAGTAGACATCAAAATAAGTATTGATAACATTGTCATCTGTGCCAACCTGCGGGTCTATCCCATCAAACCCAATGTCCTGGATACACAGAGTGGCGTCAGGTGACCCTCCTTGGGCATGAATGTAGGGTTTAGGGTTTGGGATTGCCAAACCCCAACGGGAACACACACAGGGTGATCATCAATGGTGACATTTGTAAAGCACAAAGGCAAACTTTTGTTTTTAATTAAAAGTTGCATCCTTTCGATGTTGCACCTAACGATGTTCCCGATAGCGGCACATGCATGCATATAGGTCTCGGAGCATGTGTCGCTACCCCCTAAATGTGAATCCCACCAGGTGATTTGAGAAGACGACATGCACCGTATGTATCCGTCGCGATTTTTTGGAAAGGAAATCGACGAAGCTGTGAGGTCCAGGCAAGACAGCAAGCACCAGTGCGCAGCAAACAGCTGTCAGCAAGAGACGACCTGACACCATCCTTGGATGTTTCAAGGTCGCTCCATCGCAAGTAAACACAAGGAGTGTGCATATGTGTTTGGGGTCTCGTTCACGCTTCATGGGAGCTGTTATCAAACCGAAACAAGAGCTTGACAATCGCTGAATGTGGGGGTTGTCCTCAGCCTCGTCCACATTGATACTCTTCGTCACCTTGCTGCTGATGGGCTGATGTCACCAGAGAATTGGCTCTCAAAGCTTTGTGTCTACTGTTGGCTCTGATGGCCTACATATCACCCTTGTAATTGGTCGGTCACTTGTAAATTGCCAGTTAGTTTTTGAAGCATGGCCACACCCGCACAAAGCCACGTGCGCCACTGGACCACAACTGAACTCAGGCCTGATTACTCTGCAGTGCTGCACACTTCCTTCCCACTTTAGGTATTGCTGCAATCCAATGATCCTTTTGAGTTATTTTCAGTAATAGCTTATGTGCCATGGAATGGCGCCATTCCATCGTACCATGGTACCAATTCTCCCATAATCACGTCATGTCCGTGCATGCACATCACAATATTATTCCCGGATGGATGCAGGCCGTGCAGTGCGCATGCAACATCCACATCCTAGTTTAAAACAAAACCTTTGACCCTAACAGAAAGGCAACAACATCAATGGAATATCCAAGCACTGCAAGTGTTGAAGTCAACCCAACCCAATACCAGCAATTCCAGTGCACTAAACACGATGACACCCAACGCGACTACAAAACATAAATTGGTGGAGCTCGTTAAAAAAATATCTGCCTCTCTTGTTCCGCCTTGCCATACGGCACTGTGGGGAACGGCGCTGCACAAACCCTAAACCCTACAAGTCGTGTTGCCATCCGACCGCCCTGGTGCAGTGTATACAAGACGAGCTGCTAGTGCTGCTGAAGCAAAAATGTGCATGTCACAACCCACACCACCATAATTAATTGGCAGGGTAGCTGGCCCCTGATTGCTCCTCCATTATCGCCCACAGCTTTTTCTGCACCGCCTTGTCGTGCGACACTGAGGGGGACTGGCGCTGCTTGCTGTACACGAAATACTTCCCCGTGACAGCGTCCAAGGATGGGTCCGTAGCAAGAAAGAACTCGTCATTGGCATCCTGCAGTGGTTAAAATTGAGGTATTGTATGTTTGCAATGCACAAGTTAGGAAAAAGAAAGATGATTGGTTTTAGCCAAAGGTGGTCGCCCACCGTGGCAGCGGTTTGAATTCGTAGGTGGGCTGCAGTGAGGCATAGCATGCAACGGCATTGTAAAAGAACCTCGAATTCAGGTATACAACATTGAGATAGGACAGTGTGCCTGGCGGAGGTTTGACCTGGCTCAATCATAGGGGCGAAATGTCATTCATGGCATGATCAGAGTCCAGAGGAAGATCTGTCCAGACAGCAGATGCCTGCTGCCTTGATAAAGTCGCACGGCATGCAGCAGCTGGTTCACACTGATGACCTCCCAACCTCCGAACAAAATGAATTGTCCCGAAAGCCCGGCCGCACCCCAACCCCAAGGGCTGTACGGCATTTACATTACAGCACATTTTTAGTGTTTCTTTACATTGCACCCACCTTGAGATCAATGCCGCAGGGCCCCCAGCCCGCATACAGCATCTTGGTGTTGACGGTGCCAGGGTCCAGGCAGTTGACTGTAATGCCACGTGGCTTCAGTCGCTCCGCCAGCTGATAGGTGAACAGCATGGAGGCAAGCTTGGACAGGGAGTAGGCGTTGTGCGAGCTGAAACCGCGCTCCTGCAGGGGCGCCATGCCTCTTTTCACTTTCCTTTTTCTCTGCTTCTATTCTTTCATTGCCATTTCATTACCATTGTAGAATTTGAAATATAAAGATGTATGCTCTACGCCGGCTTTGCAAGCTGCCTGCTGATCTGAACTGCTGAGCTACCATCCACGATGCTCGAAAAGTCACCAGGAATGCACGTAACCAACTACCTTATGTGCAAAGTTACCACGAATGGACCGTCCATTTGCCACTCACATGCCAGCACTGCCATCCTCGACACAAGCCAATGCAGCACCTACCTGGTTCAAGTTGTTGAAGTCAATCTGGCTGGAGGCAGACAGTGAGCTGACGTTCACAATGCGCCTGGTGATGCGGTCCAGGAGCAGGGAGGTGAGCAGGAACGGAGCCAGTACATTCACCGCCCACGTCATCTCAAACCCATCCACCGACTTCTTCATGGACTGCTCGAATACACCTGAAAAAACAAAGCAATAATTGAGCAAACATTGTTTGAAACAACCAAGAAATAAGATTTTAACGCTGCTGCCCACTGGGGTGAAAGACCTCATCTCCACGGTGTATGCCGAGGAGCCCACCTCGCTCATCGCGCACTTTTTGGCAACCAGGTGCGCACCCTAAACCCTAAGTGTTAATTGACTGCTTCAGGGGCTGGCTGAAAACCCCTGATCACACCTCACCCAGACACCGCAACAAGGTTTGTGTGCGCCCACATTGCAGCCACACACATGCATGCACAAGTGCCTAAAACTCCACAAGCGGTGAAGATGCCCTGCTTATACCATTCTGTGTATGACAATAACCAGGAGACTCGAAGGAGATGCTAGTGAGGGTGATAGACGCCCACCTGCATTGTTGATGAGCACATCTATTTTGGGGTGGCATCGCTTCACATCGTCTGCCAGCTGCCTGATCTGGTCTAATGATGAGAGGTCGTAGCAGTACCCATGCACTTGGTCATTGCCGGTGGCAGACTTGATGCCTGCCACGGTGTCTTCTACCCGCTTTGCAGTCCTGCAATGAATAGTACCAAGCGTTTAACATGGCTGCACATGCACCTGGTAATCATGAACCACTTTCCGCATGTAGGGTCTCAGGCAGGGCCATTCAACTCAATCCAAGACTACCTGAACGCTAAACCGGTACCCTACCCCAGCCATGCCACCTTGAATGCCCTGTTTGCCACTGACACTGCCGCCGTAAACACAATAGTTGACCCCCCTGGCAGAGCAACGCTGGCGTTGCTCTGCCAGGTAGATGCAGCAAAGTCAGGTGGTGTCAACGCTGTGGAATTTGAGGGCCACAGGCGGGTGGATAGGGTGTGCCTGGTGCACGCACTACGGCCGAGCGGCTGAGCGGGAGGTATACCAAGGCAGGGCTCACCGTGCAGCTGGCTGCAACACTGGCAACGTTGACACGTCCATGATCCAACAAGGAATTGTGCTTAAACCCTGAAACCAGATAAGGCGCCCTTAAAACCTGTGGCCGTCCCTACCTGCCATGTACCAGAACTGTTGCACCAGTTGCTGCCAAGCGCCGGGCGGTATGCTGGCCAATACCATCCGTGCTCCCAGTTACAAAGTACACGCTGTCCTTCATTGTGCAGCTGCAGTGCAACCTATCGATACAAGGTTGTCCAGTCACAGGGGTACACAGTGAAATGCAATTCAAAGATCCTTCTCACAGGCGTTATGTGAAAACATGTAGTTGAGCAGACACCGCCAAGGTTTCACGTAGTCACGTTAAAGCAGCTGTGCTCTCTCCTCCTCCACGCGCCACCACAATACATGCGTGCATAACTACTGAGCAGGAGGCCGGTAGGTGCACCTCACATGCACCTAAGGACTGGCTCCAGTGGGTGTCCTATGGGGGCTAAGGCTGCGCAATGCAGCAGGGAGTAGGAGTGCAACTATGACGTTTCTAGGCAAACTGCGTTACTGCGACTGTGCTAACAAGGGCACATGCATGCATAAAACATCTGCAACAAGATGGCATGCATGCATTGCCGGCTCACCTGCCAGTGAAGCCTGCACCCAGCGATTTCCTGTGAGTGCCACGGCTGCGCAGTGCTATGGGTAATAGGCACAGACGCAACGTCCTGGTCAGACTCAATAGAGCGCTAGGCATTGCACGGGTTTAAGCTGTCCACGCAGGTGACTACAGTAGCAACAATGCGGTGCCATGCGGGGATTTTTTACCAAAACCAAAGTCGTCCACAGTCCAAAGGTGTGGCCGAATCAGCTTTCTGGTTGTCTGTCACACATCAATGAAGGCCCCCCGAAGGCTTCATCATACCACTAAACCCTACCCTAGGGTAAATGTTGGGGTTATCCGACAAAAAAGCCAAGTCAACATCACCCTTGAAAAGGCACAGCCTGCACCGGGTCCAGCACTATTCTCGAGACGTCAAGCGCACAGGTACGCATGTTTGAGACACACAGTCCATAGGGAGGGCACGCACAGCTGCGGCGGCACACACTGATGCACAACTTTTGTGACATGGTGAGCATGATGCACACTGGAACCATCCTCACAGCAGCCGTGAGCACCCAACGTTGTTGCATCAACTCAAGGTATCACCTGCAGTACCTCGCTTACCTATAGGTAGAACGAGGCTGTCTACGCGAGCTTAAGAAGGTTCGTAGGAGAGTACTGGTGAATAGCCAGGTAGCTACCATTCCTCGACTTTTGTCACACGTGTCGGAGCTTCATCAGCTATGATGAGAGGGTCTACGCTACTCCTGGCGTGCTTCCTGGTGGCAGGTAGGCAGTGCAAGGCCATTAGTTGCTGTTGGTGCTGGTTGGAGCTTGCGAATATGCTTGCAGTACTAGTCAACTGATGCTGGCATCACCACAACACCTTATCGGCAGGCCGCCAGCCATCGCAGGGTGCATAGGGCAAACAAAGCCCGTGTATGTGGTACAAAGTCTTTAACAAGCCTTTCACCAGGGTGTGCCACCACCCCCATGCCGGCAATGCATTTCATGTCTCGCCAGCTGTGCAAGTGCCTGTTGGGCTGTGGCTAGCCTTGCGTTGCATGCCCATTGCCCCGAGCGGTTGAGGCCTTGATGCCCTGGCGTGGCAGTCTATAGCGAGCCTGAGGGTACATCTTCGTTGCATCGGAGTTTGGCACAGCTCTACAGACACTGCGTCAGGTGATGCTGCCCGTTTACATGCCTTGATGCGTTCAGGAGTACTGGCTAGCAGCGCTGTTCCAGGGGGCTATGTACGTCAGCTAGTTATTTTCAAAGCAAAAGCCACGCACTGGATGGTTTCCCCAAATCCCGTCTCAGCAATGCTGAGTCAGCATCCCTTATATCCCAATGCATGTGGAGCTGTACATCTCCATGTGGTGACACCACAAGTGACCCTTAGACACACCGCCGCTGTGCAGGCGTTGCCACTCCTGCGGCGGCTCAGTGCAAGTCTGGTGAGATCAAGGTCACTACCAAGTACCTTTTTCCCAACCAGTTCAACAGGTGGGTGGCCCGGAACCCTGCCTGAACCCTGCAGACACTTGCTCCATAACCCTAAACCCTAAACCCTAAACACCCATTCAATCGGGGAAATGCGGCTACGCGAGAACTGTAACTGCTCTTGCACCCTCCAACCTCATGCACACGTGAAAGCATTTGACGGGCAAGTTGAAGCTTGTGAGGCGTTGCAAATGTGCTCAGCCCGGATTCACTCTTCCATACCCCACCACTGCTCACAGAACCTCCAATGCCCATTTTTGTTGCAGAGGTAACAGCGTGGCATGTGTCAAATGCTCTGAACTCAACTGCCCCAAGGGCAAGTGCGGCCAGGGGGGGTGCACCGCCTGCCCCGCAGGCTCTGTCGCCTTTGACAAGACCTTCATCACTGGCGGGGGTTCCAGCTCTGTGTATCAGGTCCCCGGGGCCACCCTCAAGGTGGGTACATATATACATTCTTAAGGGCTGTTAAAACAGAAATATCTGGCATTTACTCTATCCTTTACTGCGTACAATTTGGACCCGCTTCAAAAAGTACTCTCACACACTTTTAGTACCATATTACAAGTGATTCACAACTGCACGCCAGCAGTGTTGCTACGGTCAGTGCGCAACAACTGTATCGCATACAAGACCCTAAAAATGTGCCCCTCACGCTGCAGGCGTGCATCAAGTGCTCCGATGCGGGGTGCGGTGCGTCTGCCTGCCGCACAAGCAAGGTGTGCACCTCCTGCCCAGCCGGATCCACGCGCTACAACCCTAGCTCCTCACCGGCGGTGGACTACAGCTTTGAATATGGCGATGGTGCGCCGAGGGTCGCAGAGGCTATATTACGTGTAAAGTGTCAGGGCAACTGAAATGAGGCTTGTTTGCCCCCTCTTGCCTAGAATGCTGTCAGCAATCTGTCCCAGTATTTAGATGTAGCTCGTGATTTCCCGGTCTCCAAGGAAGAACCCTGCACCCAGCAGCCAAAATCACAATCCATGCTCATCTCATGGCCTCAAGGTTATAAGATGGAATGGGCAGAAATAAATTGACACCCACATCCACGATTTAAACAGCAAAACTGGGATTTTGCAGCTAATTGTTCGAAGGCGTTGAACCACTGTTGCCTTCAATCCAGTTTGATTTGGGATGTATACCAACCATGCAGGTCCCAAGCCTTTCCAGCCCAACTTCCCAGGGTACTTCATGGTAGGCGCACTCGACAACCACGGCATCCCCTTCTGGTAAGGGCATTTGCTTACACTGAAAAACATTGCAAGCACTGTCTACATGACCCTGTAACCAGCTAATAGATTACATTGCGCCCTGTAACCCCAATTTAGTCTTCTTTCTCCATCAGGGCGCCATATGTGTACTGGAGCATATTGACCAAGATTGAATCCACAATGCATGCAACACCCGTCTTCAACAAATCATAAGGTTTCCCATGCCTGAACCACCACCACCAGGCGGAGTGATCACATACAGTGCCCCCGCAGGGTGACAAACAACAACTTCTGCGCAGCCGGCTCGGTGACGAGGTGCCCCAAGCCCAGCGCTGTGACTGGCTGCTCCACATGCGCACAAGGCAGCACCCTGGTGACCTCGTCTGAGCCGCTGCTGCCGCCATCCTTCAAAGTGTGCCGCTCCTGCATAGACAAAAGGTGCGGCAACCCTTTATTGTGGTTTTCAAACATGGTTGACAATGGCATGCACTGCAACCCGGCGCCAACATGATAATGTTCAACGGTATTGTAGACCAATGCACCCCTTAAATAATTTGATCTGGTAATATTTTGACCGGTTCAACAAGTATGGTCAAGATGCATGCAAAAACTGTGAAAGCTGGAAATTCATTTAATGGAGTCACCAAAGTGGAAACTGGGGTGGCATTGGCTGAGCACGTCCTGTGTATGCAGGGCCAACTGCAAGAGCACCTCCAAAGCCGACTGCTCCCCAACTGCTGGCTGCCTGGCATGCAAGTCAGGGTCCATCCTCACTGCCCCTGTCATCAACTACAAACCGGTGCGTACCCTGAATATAATAACTCTCGACACCATGCAGCAACACCATTAACCCTTTTCCCTGAACTCCAAGCCAGTTATACCATGATACATATCGGCACATGCTACTCCAAGACCGACCCTGAACTTCACGCTGGTGCGTGTCATACTATTGAGGTATGCTAACCCTAAACCCTTACCCACAAAGCGGGTGTGTACCATGTATGTAGTGGCGCGCGATGACTAGTCGATGATTGCACATCATGTGGTGTGTCGTTTTTACAACTAAAGCTGTTATACCAATGACTCAATAACGCCCCTGGCATCCATATGAATGCCCTGCGCCTTGCTGGGGTGTGCGGGCAAGTGCAGCAGCGTCACCAGCTGCCGTCGTGCCCCAAGGCGCTCTTTCCATGTGTCATACCCTTCCCTCACCTCCCCCCCAGTCCTGATCGTTGTTGACATTGTGCTGCCATTTGAATCACTGGCACCCGTTAACACCCCTTGTGCGTGCGTATGGCAGAAAGTGCAGTACAAGAACGCGGCGCTGGGATCCGTGTGCACATCCTGTAGCTCCCTAGGGTGCACAGGCAAGTGCAACGGCGCATCTGGATGCACGTCATGCCCCAAGGGCTCGTATCTCACGCTGGGCTCCTTCTACACCCGTGCGGGCAAACACCTGAAGTCATGCGGCAGCTGTTCAAAGGATCTGGGCTGCACCGAGTGCGACCAAGTAAAGGGGTGCACGTAAGGGTTTCGACCATTGTAAAAACCCTTGAACTGCTGTTGTAACAGTTTAGGACTCATTATTATATCCTGCTAGCTAGCGCAGATGCCATGTGGGCCACGTGATGTGGCTGCATGCGCTGGACTGCATGATGTGGCTGCGTGAAGTGCAGAGTACGTTGCAGCATGGATATTCTTGCTGGTGATAACGCATCTGCTTTTGTTTTTAACTGCAGGCCACAAGGTGCGCTTGACGGCATGCCAGGTTATGAAGACAAGAGGTTATGAAGACATGTATTTCACCTACCTCACCATGTCAACTCCCTCTTTTGCCCACCTTCAACATCCAACTCATTTTAACCCCCTTCCCCTGCTTTCCCCTACAGCAAGTGCCCCGCTGATTTCTTCCGCAAGGACTGGAAGAACGCCCCCTCCACTTGCCTCCCGTGCATTGGCTGCCGCACAAGCGACGGCTCCTGCGTGGCCAACAAGGGATGCACAGCGGCGGACTGCATGGGCACACGCCTGCGCCTGCTCCCATACCAGGTGGGTTGGTCGTGAACACCTGCTGTAAACCCTTGCCAGGGCTTCTCAATACCTACTGTGCAAAGTTGTGAACAATGACGCGGATAATGGCAGAATATTGGGCGTTACTGCATAAGAGTGTCTTCATTGTGCCGGTTTATGTCAGGTAAAGGTTACTATTGCCAACAGGGCAACAGTGGTGACTGCATACGCAGTGCCCAAAGGCTGAGATTGGTATTCAAATGGCTGCACAATTATGTTGCATGCACAGGTTCCCATGTCATGCTTGCTTGCATGTTTGCGATTTCGTGATGCACCTGCAACATGACCTGTCATTGTGGTGTTGTCTAATCAGCATGCTGCTAATCACCTGTTAACCACAAAACAATGTGGTTGCTTGCATCAGAACTGGCCCTAAACCCTAACATTTCACCCTAAACCCTATACGATGTGGTTGCTTGCAGGAGAACTGGCCCAAACCAGGGCCCACGATTGCCGGATCAAGCATGTGCATTCTGACATAAGTGGCATGCGTCCACTCCGCCCATACTCAAGTCTGAGTCGATTGATCAGGCTGGCGGAGCATCTGCTGGAGCTGGATCTTGGAATATACTCAAGCTCAAGGACCGCAGCTTCAGTGTGGCTGTATGGTGGCCCAGCATGGCTTCAGTGGGCACCAGAAGAGCTATGTGAGGCACATTGGATGGCTTGCGCTTGGCATGCATGCGAGAGCTTAATGCATCCACTGAGAACCTGGCAGTGGCATTGGCAATGGCACGAGCATAGCAGGCATGTTGGAGAAGCATTAGTAATAAGCCTGCTGCTGTCTCTTTGAAAAACACGGTACACCCACAGAAGATCATACACCGGTGGCCACATCAATGTGATGTTCTTTACATGGACGCACGTAACAAAATTTGTAGGAAAGGAATTTATCACCGTGTTCTGCCACAATGCGCCAAGTCTTGTCATGCCACAAGCAGCCTGCACCTTGGCATGGCCAACAGAGGTACTCTAGACATGCATGCATGTGGCATGCGCAATGTGGACAGCATGCACTCTCTCCGTGTATACTTGTCTGAGCTTTTTAAAATCCTTAAAAAATACTGGTGTTCCACATGAAACCTGTTACAGTTTGAATGTCACACCAGAGTAGTTGCCATCTGACACTGTACAACTCGTATGATAAGCCCCTGCACCTTGTCATGGTGTATTATATAGCGCATGCGCTGCAGCCCAAACTAGTACGCTGTCGGCGCACATTATATGGCTTTGGCAAATTGGCAGCAAAACTTTAATCATCATCTACAATTTTTTTCATCATCATGTTTGGTCCAAGGACCTCCTAATTATAATTGTCTAGGTGAGGAGTCCCGCTTGCCCACTGCATCCCTGGAGAGGAAGCAGCTTCAATTGACCTTACGGTCCTTCTCCTTCCAAAGTCCCAGAGAGCATTTGCTCCCCAGCAACCTTCAAATTCCCATCATGGATCCCCATCATGTCATCTCACTGAGTCATTCTTGTTCAACTCCTCCCCTGAATCCCCTAAAGCTTCGAGAAATCATCCTTGCAACATCCCCCATCCATCAGGGCTCCGCCCCTTCCTCCTGCTTCACCCGCATCCACCCTGGCCCTCTGCCAGACAGCAATTGATGATCATCAATAATCGATTATCATGTAAAAGATAGAAACCTCACATGCATGTATACACCCAACTGTACAGTTCATATCAACGGTTAAAGAGGCATTGTCTCAGCAGGAGGTGAGAGTCAATATATCCCAAATCATTGGCTTACAAACAAGTCACTCAATGAGGGTTTTCGACATTGGGTTCAAAACTAATGGCACACAGAAGGAGGTATATATAGACACCCTGTTAACACTCACTGAATTTATACCCCTCAAGGTTTCCCAGGCATTTGTGAATCCCTGCCTTCCTCAACTCATCTGCAGAAAGCCCTGAGATAGCAGCTCCCTCCGAGTACTCAAAGGCACACGATCCACCTCAGCCTCAGCCGCAACAGCCTGCTCAACCTCCCCAGCCTCTGCTCCTTCGAACTCAGCTGCAGCCTCACCCGCAGCCTCACCCTCTGCCAGAGCCTGCCCAAGCTCCTCGTCCTGTTCAGGCTCCTCATCAGACTCTTCAGACTCATATTCTGCCTCCTTAGGGCCCCCAGCCTCAACCTCCTCAGCCTGCTCAGCCTGCTCAGTCTCCTCTGTTTCCTCTGTCTCCTCAGCCTCAGCCCCATCATCCTCTCCAACCTCCTCAGCCCCTTCAGCCTCAAGTGCCAAGCCCCCATCATCCAGGGCCGGGATGTCTATCCCCGCCTGCTCGCACACCTGCCCCACCTCTTCAAGCAGGCCCTGCAGCTGCGCAATGGCGGCTTGGCGGCGGGGAAGGTCGCTTACGGGCTCCACCCTGCACGAGGGGATGGGGCATTCATGAAAAACATGGGTGGCAATTTGGTAACTTACATGATGTATACTTTGAAAGGTGTGTGACGCTAAGCACCACTATGGTTACAAGTACAGTACAATTCGAAATCCATGCGGACAATATATTAAATTCGTATACGGTACAAGTTCAACACTTTACTAGTTAACATTTCACTTCTGGACACTACATTTATTATACGGCCCAATTTACCTGGCGCAACCAGGCGCTCCTCCCTGAAGGGGAAAAGCAGGAATGTAGGAAATATGGGGGATACACAGGTTGGTAAAACAATCAGATTTGGAAAGCACAGTACTCAATTCCAGATAAGTTGCTCCCAGGGTTTTGCGCAAGTAAGCCGATTGCGCAAGGCCCACTAAATTGAACGCGCCTCCACTTTCGTGCTCCGTCTGTGCCCTAGCTCTAGAGTAAACCCTATTGGTTGGCGGACTCGTCAGAGATGATATCAAACCCCAGCCATGTCAATGCACAAAGGTAACATACCACATGTCCTGGAACGCCTCCATCACCCGCTGCAGCATCTCCCCAAGTCCAGCAGCAAGCATTTCCTCCACGTCTCGAGCAACCTCTTCCAACTGCTGCAGCACTTTGTCTACACAAAGAAAGGACACGAATGAAAGGGGGTGATGGGTGAATGAATAAATGAATACGACCCCCTCAAACAGGTGCTCGTTTCACATGTTATAAGCTATAAGCAATTGCTGCTGCAACAACGGGTTGAATAGGTGGGGAGCAGAAGCTTAAACACAGGCAGCGCATGTGGAGATTTTTTCCGCTGCCTGTGTTCCGGAAATTATCTTGCTAAAATCAACAAATTTAGTTTTTCTTACACTGATTGGAATAGTTGTCATAATGATTTTGCAGACATCAGCCACAACAATGCACATCTGATTTCTTAGATATTATACATGTCTTACCTTGGACTGCTGTGAACATTGTCATGTGTGTGTTGGCCATGTGTCTGCGCATGATGGCCGCCATGCGCTTGTAGTGGCCCGGGCCACTCTCAGCGTCACACCTGCATCAAAAATGAAGATCAGAAATCCTATGGCAGGGAACTCTGGGGCGTGGAGGGTGCAAAGGCATGCGCCAGAAACCCTATGGCAGGGTTTAGACGATGGAAGGGTGTGTGCCAAGAACCCTAAGCAGGATTTTGGAAGCGCCATGCGCTTGTAATGGCCTCCACGCCTGTGAGAATGAGTTAGCAAGGAACTCAGAACAGCTCAGAAACCCATGGCAGGACTTTAAAACCTAGGACGGGTATGTGCCAGGAGCCCTAGGGGCAGCTTGGGAATGATCTTGGACATGCCAATCTCAAAACATCGCGCTGCTCCCACGTCAAATATTCACATCGTGCAGGATATGTGTGAGGTGATTTCTGTATCAGTGCAGACTTTTTTGTCGGCTACTCACGCAGCGTATGCCGGCAGCATTGCCCCCTTGACGATGGGCGTGATGGCAGTGCGGGAAATTCTTTCCTGCTTGTTGGTGATGTGGGTCCCGCAGGCCTTCCTGCGGGACTTCATACTAGAGCTCAGTAGACAGCTCTACCTGCAAGACTTCATCAACCAACACCTGTGCAACGGTTTAAAGTAGGTATGAAAAAACCATATGGAAAGTATTTTTTCCTTATCATTTTCAGCCAGGTGACAGTGACCATATGGCATACGACATCCAGCACTTCTCAGAAGAGTCTTGTTGACACCATTGTGTATTCAGAGGTCAGATAGGACCACCTCCTGTCCTCCATGCACTGCAGGTGTGCTGCTTACAGATTCCAACCCATCCTGGATGATCCACCGGTGGCAAGCCATGCCAACAGGAATATTAAATTGCTCCAGGCAGGAGGAACTTACGGCTGACAGCCTTGAATGTGCCAAGCCACTCCGGGCCTACGAACAGTGCTGTGATGCAACGGGTGTTTATCGTAAGCTTTCACCTGCTGCTCCACACGCTGCAAGTATGCCTCGTCCAGACCATTTTCAAGCAACCCTGGCTTGGTTTCTGCCAGAAAGGACCTGAGGATTGAAGTGTAGGAGGTGCAGAAATCCCTGCACAGAGGGGCAAATTTGGACTCCTCAGTTTGCCGTCGACAGAACAGTGGAGATGGATTGAAGCCGTGGGACCACAAAATGGTGTTATCCAAATTGAAATATAGTAGACTATATATACTGCTGTTGATCATGTTGCGCAAAATTAACATGGTCTGGGAAGGCTACATGTGCATCAAGCTTACCATATACCTGTAGTAAGGAGAAAACAAGCAACGAAGGAATTTGTGCAATAAGTGTGTGAAGAAGCTTGCAACAATTTCAACCTTGCATGGCCGCCGCGGCTAGAGTAGGCAACAACCCTACCCCTATATCCTAAAGCTAGCAGAACTCTGGCAGACAGACGGCGGCAGGGTTGCCACAGGCTGCGCTACTACTCACAGTTAAAATCTGATCACGTGACAACCTGGTCACTCTTTGTAGTCCATTCTGTGAATGGTATGCATGACGGGGCTTCCATTGCCCACAAACACAGGCACCCCACCCCATGGCCCACATCCTGACCCAATTTGTGGCACTTACTCCAGTTTGGAACTGACAGACGAGAACAGCCCCTCCCATTCCAGTCCAATTGCACTTTTGATGGGTGCAGCAAGGTCTCTGTTGAAGTTGGTTGGCTTCTTACCGTCCGAGTAGCACCCATCCCGTCCGCGACTTACAGTTGCCTGCAGAATAAGCATAATAACAAAGAAAGTTATACACAACTAGACTGTCAACCCGCTGGAAACAAAGAAAGGTATACAAAGGCACAAAGACTGTCCAGCTTTTGCAATTGCTTAAGGCTGTTTTTGAGCTGGTTGTCACAACAGCAGGAAGGAAGCACATGTCACACATTGACAACTACATGTTCTGAGGATTCCTGGTGCTGATTGGTTTCCCTTTTGAGTGCCATGACCAATTTGGGGGGGTAATTGCATGCCGCGTAGCCCCTGGACAGGTTACCCTTGCATCTGGTTGCAGGGTAAAGGAAGATGCCTAGCATTTCCCGCACGTTAAACGTCTTGTAATGGAGGCCTAGGCCTCCTTCCCTTGCAGGCTTGCTCCAGCCTTCACTAGTAGCCTGTGCCCTCTCTTGGGCCCGGCGCACCCCGACGGTCAGCGACAGTGCTACGCGTCCTTGGGTGAACAGCTGGAGGAAGGCACTGGACCACCTGTAACAGCAATGAAAACTATGTTTTTTATTTCAATTAACAGAGTGACAAAAAGTTCTTAAATAGAAAGTTCTACTTTGATCGAGTGTTTTTTGGTCATAAATAATTTGAACAGCGGTGTTGCAGTAAAACAGATGGACAAGTGAGCTGGTGAATATAACGTGTGTAAAAATTATTGTACGCAATGCTGTACAGGTATTAGACGATGCTAAGTTGGTTAATATGCAAAGCCAAACATTGACAGCCCAATTGTCAATTAGCTGAAAACCACGCATTTGGCGTTGCAATGTGACCTATACACCTAACTGCATGCAAATGCCACTAGGTGTGTTAAAGCACAGACAAGGATGGGCAGTGCGTGTTGGATTTGGTCAGGAATGCTGTTACGTGGGAGATAGGGACTGTGTAAGCATACCATAGGTATGACACAGTAATGATGTTGATGGATTGTAAGATCAAATCTCTGATCTCAAATGAGCCCAAACTGCAAAATGGACCTGGATCCAACCTAAGCAGGCTGCAGAGGGGTTCAAAACATGAGGGAGATTAGGAGCAGGCGCACCTCCCCAGCATCCCCTCCATCCTCTCCTTCATGTCTACACATTGACCCTTGAAAAGCTCCTCCATTGCCTGCCTCTGCTTGGCGCCAAACTCCCCGGCATTCATCAGGGCGCTGGTGCTGGTGGCCAGGACGTGGGTTGTGGCCGATGCAATTTTGCAGGCCAGGTTGTCACGGGCAGGCTGGGCCAGCTCCCGTACATGTACGCGCAGCTGGGGAACCTGCAAGGGGTAAGGGATATAGTAGGATGTTAACAGGTAAATTTCACACTGAAGGGCAGACCTTGGCGACAGTAGGCGGGGGTAATTGATCCTGGCAATTTGGCTGGTCATGGGGTCAAATTGGGTCAGCTGCTGCACATGCGCAAACAAGTGAAGATCTTGCAAGCAGGGAAGGAAGAACATCCGCAGGGGTTTGTCATTGAGGCATGTATGGGCACCGTTGCAGAGTTACATACAATGTGCTTTGGGGAAGGCAACACCGCAAGTATACGAAAAGCATGCGTCCGGAAGTGCATGGGGCCTGCGCTAAACTTAGGGGGAATATAATCGGAAACAGAACCCACTCTGTGCCAATTCAATCCCACCTCATGCCAATGCCTCAACAGCAACCTTCCTTACCCCAGTGTACTTCAGCCGGGTGAAGGTGCTCGCCTGCCCGCCCAACCCTCCCCGTGACTCCAGCGCTTGTGCATCCGTTGCGCTCACACAGAACACAGGCAGGTCAACCTCCAGGACAGTGGCGGGGGGGGAGCCATCGCCGGCTTGGAGCCGCATCTCCTGCGGGAACCACAGGCTAGGGGGTTAGGGTTTGCCGGTGCTCTTCTAGCGCTGTCTCTAGTGAAACAGATGGTGGCCGATCAGTTGCGCCGTGATCCGCACCCTTTGTGCTACCTATGTCAGCCAAAGAATAGAGGACATAGCCAACCTTCACAAATTTTCCCCTCCATCTATGTCCCAGCATCCACATCAAACCCACTCATCCCATGCTGTCCGACAGCAGTTACCTCAAGCCCCTCCTTGAAATCCTTCTTCAAGCACTCCTTGCTGTAGCTGTTGCGTGCTCTGGCACACACGCCCTTCAATAGTAATTCAGTGCCCGCTATCTTTCCGTTGACACTGTCCAGGCGTTTATGCAGCTTGGCCTGCTCGCGGTCCAGGGTAAGTGACGCCTGCAGGGAGATACGGGGAGGGAAATAGTGAGACAATGCTGGGAGTTGTATACCTGTAATGTCTCAACGAGTGCTCATCATTATTATTTTGTAATTAATATGACTCTGTAATTTGAGCTCGACGAGTAATAGTTGTGTGTTGATTGAGTTGAGTGTGGATTGATGCCAAATGATACTCAACAATGCGCACATGGTGCATTCAGTCACCAAAGTTGAATGCTCCATATAGCTTGCCCTGCGTGTAGTGCAGGGGAGCAACTCCTGCGTGAAAAACGGGAGGAAAAAAGTACGACAGGCAGAGGGACAATTGCAAAATGCGCATGTTGCACATAGGCACTTTCAGACAGCGTAGGGGACAGGATGGTGCACTGACAGGCGGCGTACCTATTGCGGGTGAATAAGAAAGGAAACAGTGAATGCAGCACAGGGCGCCCTGCGCATTTGTATACTTGGCTTGATGCCACATCGTGCCATTTAACATGTACATTTGTACTACACTGTTGGCCACCTTTGAGCTTCACTGCGGTGCCTGCTCTTAACGCAGGTAGCATAACTCCTATAAGTGGAACGGGGACAGCAAAGTGTAGTTTGGTGGGGTACACAATTAGGGTTTGGTCTAGGTTTTAGTAGGATTTACCGCCTTGACTTCGTCAAGCTGGCAGTGGATGACACTGACGGCTTCGCATGCGTCATCCTGCGACATGGGGAAAGCGTGACTCAGGCAACCGCACTGGAAGTGCTTAGAGGGATTGCAAAGGGTATTGATTACAATCGCAAGATTTCCCTGATCATCATTGTGTCCACCCCATCACCACCACCTCTATGTGTGATCACCACCTCCGATCACCCCCATCACTCACAAGGTACTCCTCCTCCTCCTCCTCCTTGGATTCCTGGTCCGGGTCATCATCATCACCATCCGAGCTTGAGATTGCCCAGTCCTTGCGGCCCAACTGGGCCCCTATTCCCTGGTCCCTTCTTGCCCAGCCCTGGTTCTCTCTCTCGCTCTTCCTCACCTGCAAGGATGAACAACTGAAAAACAAGTCTACAATATCTTTTGAGCTGGTTGACGGAAGGGTCAGAGCACCTGAGGGTCAACTGTCTAGTAGAGTGGCATTTCTTCTTTGCCTTATTCACTTACACGTTCACCTTTTCTTATATTCAAGCTGTGTTACACTATTGTATTTCATTTACCTGCAGGGCCTCGGCACGCTGCTTGTCCATCTGCCTCGTCAGCTTTACTTTGGTGGTTTCCAAAGCATTGATATCTTTGCCAACAGCAGCCATCTTCTTATTCAGGTTGTGTTTCTGCTGAAGTAGCCCTCTCAGGTCTTCCTGCAAAAATATGAAGCACTATCATTGGGAAGCTGTCTTGGTATAAGGCTTTGTTATTAGCACTATGCCAACTGTCTGAATTTGTAGTGCAGTAACAAAGAATTCATCGAATGTACAACAAACCACAGGACAAGTAACAATAAAAACAGGCAGAAATCCCACTAATAGCCTCAATGTTGGACCTCCTCCACTAGTGATCAGTATACGCGTATGCACACTAAAATATATAACTGCCTTGCACTTAATTTCGAGCCCTTGTGCCTGCACCCAAATTACCTGTCATTTCTCAAAGCGCTCCTTTGGGCAGCCAGTGGTTCGGCAGATGTATGCAACTCCATCCCTCTCCTGCGACCCAATCAGTTGATGAATTATAGTTCCAGCAGAACCGGCACAGCCAGATGATCAGCCGACTGATCAGCCTTGCTCAAAGCCACGCAAAACATATATATCTTGGCAGAGCCATAGCATTCAACGGTTTGGTGGTTGCACAGACGCTAATCTTGTGCCGTAGGGTTTTAGCTTTGTGCTAAAACATATAGAGTTTAGGGTTTAATGCACCAGGTCGCTTGAGCAGAAGTCGTTGATGGCCTGTCTAACCTGCACACCATCTGTCTTGCAAGACAGATGGTGTGCAGGTTAGACATGCCATGCCAATTGGTGCAGATGAAGGAGATTGCCCCGTACTTGCCTTGCATCAGCATCTGAATCCTGAACTCATCGCTCAGTAGCTTCTGCAGCGATAACTTGGGATTTAGGGTGCTGAATTAGGGTTCAGGGTGCCTGATTAGGTTTGCATCTAGGCTTGAAGGTGTCATTGTTGCAGGGGACATGTTGGACAGGTGCGATGGAGGAGGAGCAAATCGGAAATGCCCTGCTTGTCCATGAAGTCACCCTCATTCCAACTATGTTCCCTACCATAATACGTTAGATGCACAAATCCTCTACTCTAATCCCTTTTTGCTTCTCCTTCTTCGAGCAAGGGTCATAAGATAACAAAGGTCATATTTATTATATTATTACCCTTGTTTTGGGTGACCAAAATTGTGGTCACCGTCACCCTCACCTCGGCACGCATCTATTTATCTATTTCTTCTCACATTTATTCCCACCCACACCCACCTTGGCAGATTGGTTGTCAATTGCGCGTGTGATATCTGCCGCAATCCAAATGGCTTTGCACTGCCCAAGATACCTCTCAGCCACCCTCCCACGAGCCTCATTGGCATCCGCCATACCAGGGAGATCCACCAGCACAGCACCGGAGGACAAAATCTATGGGGACAAAACAACCATTCGTGTTAGAGTTGCTGTCATCATGTGGCATTCAGCTCTGAATCAAGTTTCACTATATTCACTTTGCACCTGCCGTGTGGCTAATCGCTGTTCCAGATGTCTATCACCATGTAAGGTTTCTATAGATGTTTGTAGAATATTTGTAGGGATTTGGTAGGGATTCTGTAGTACTGTGCTCACCTCCCAGTTGTGGCGAACCTTGAACACCTTGACCAGGGGCCAGGGGGAGAGGGCATCGCGGTCAGTGGCGCTGCCAATGTAGAATTTCAGCTCCCTGGCAAAATCATTGGCGTTTTGCTCATCAAAGCAAGGGGTGGTGCCCAGCAGCTGGGTGATACTTGTAGAGGCCAATTTCAGGGTCTCCAGAGTGATGTTGGAAGATCTGCGGAGGGGGGGAGGGAAGCACGGACTGGGATATGTGCCAGGTTTGTTTTGTGAGCCTTGCCATTGCACGGGTGTGGAGTGTAGGGCGGTTTAAGTAATTAAACCAAAAGGTCAGCCATCACAGTTGTATGACAACATTTCAGAAAACGGCTTGGCAGCAGGTCACTGAGTCCAATAGTCACAATCACAGAATAAAAGAATTCCGTTCTCCTTATCAAGCGTGGGCAACAAAGCATAGGTGACAAACTCAGGGACATTAGGCTACGCTGGTTGGGACATTTAGGACGTTTATCAGACGATAGGGTTCCTAAATGTATGGTGTTTGGGTAGAGGGGGCAACGGGGGTAGGTAAGGCAAGGGCCACGTGGGCTGACTTACTCCAGCAGGACCTCAAGTCGCGTGGGATCAATACGTAGTTCAAACAGTGCCAGGAAAGAGCTGCGTGGCGCCGCATGTGCAAGACCGACTGCAAATCTGGCTGTATTGCTGGAATGCATGTAACTAACTAACTGACTAATAGAATAAAAGCTGCCTAGCACTGCCTTAATGAATGCCTGTGCTCCCATGCATCTGGTCACGCAATTGCAATGATCCCACGCCACCACTGCGCCTACAACCGCAGCATCTTTTCAGGGTTTGTAGAACACTGCACATCCTTGAAATTCTTCCCAAAGATTTTCACTCACCTCAGGACCTCCTTGCCCAGAACCGCCTCAATGGTCGCCTGCGCCACCCCTGCAACCGAGTCCTTGTCAGGCAGGCGAGTCACCTTCAGCCTCCCATCCTCCTTATCCCACAGGTCGTAAAACAGCATTTCAAGCTGTGCCTGCCACTCCTCCTGGGAGAGGAACTCCACCTCGGCGTGATAGCTGCAGGAATGCGGGTGCAAAGTGTTTAGGGTTTTGTTAAATGTGCGATGGGGTATTTACGGTATATATTTATTTAATGGATTCCTGCTCCCCACCTTGGAGGAGTTTTAGCATTGCTCCATTGCACAGGCGGTGCACCTCAACCTGAAAACCCTATGCCATAACCTATGCATGGAATGTGTTCTCCACCCTCTCAAGCATTTTCTGCCCCAACGGGTATCGCTTCTGAGCACTTGCTGGAGGGGATGCAGGTAGGTAAAACCCTAAGGGACTCACTTAAAACCCTATGTTCTAACCCTGAGCTCACCTGCTGGAGTCGCTGTAGCGCAGCTCCACCACACAAGCGGTACAGGCCCGCATGCCACTGGTAGGCAGCAGCTCCTCTTCGCCCAGCAGGCAGTTGAGCAGGGAGGATTTGCCTGCACCGATGTCGCCCACCACCCCGATGAGGGTTTCTGGCTGGCAGAAGGTGTCACGGAGGTCGGCGATGACCCTAGCCAGACTGATGGTGCGCTCCAAGGGGAGGAGGGTACCTGAGAAACAATAGGGAACAAAAATAGTTGGAACACAAACGAACCGCGAGGACACACAGAGAGGAGCACGACGGCACACAAGCCCCTGGGATATATACAGGGTAGGGGAAACAGGGTCACAGGGGGCCACACGTGTGGAATAAGCTAAAGGGTTTTCTCTCGGTATCCTGTGTACCCACCTGCCCTTCCATCAGTGCCAGCAGGAGTGCACAGCACAAGCTCTGCCTGGGCCAATACCCTGTTGCAGGTGGACAATATCCAGGCCAGCCCATCTTGCAGACCACGAGTCTCCCACCGGTGGTACCATGCCTGTCCCCCTGCCGCAGCTGATGGCAGCAGCCCTAGAGCTAGTGCTCGTCCAGAGCCTGGTGCTGAGGTGGAGCCAGTGAGGGCTGGGAAACGACGTGGAGCTCCTCTGTCTGTCATGCGGACGTCCCGCGTCAAGCGCCTTGGTAGGAGGTTCAGGTGTGGCATCTCATTGCACTCCAAAGGCGAAGGCTTCTGCTGTCCCTTTTGCCTTTTCTGGGAGGCCTGGGTGTCCTGTCCATCTTCCAACGAGGACCTCTTGGCCCAAGGTGTCTTTTGGGCTTGCTTGGACATTGTTGCAAACACTTGATGTCCAAGGACAGAGGTGGTCGATGGGGGAGTGGGAGTTGAGTTTGGCACCTGATCAGACACAGGAAACGTGTTTGAGCCTGTGTATCAGGATATGAAAGGTATCTGCTCAAGTGTTGGCTTGATGTGGCCCACAAACAGAAAAAGCTGAGACAGTGGTTGGGTTGTCCGTGATGTGTACACAAGTGCAACCAGGCCAATAGAGAGCAAACGGACACTCAAACTGCACACCCGCACCAGTTGAAGTTGCAGAGGATTCGGCGTGATAGCCACGGGTGTTAAAGTCCCGACGAGGTAGGCAAACTGTGTTGGTGGGTCAGCAATGTCCGCCCTGCCCAGGTCCAAAGTGTCTCCCACCATGGCTGGGATTGGTTCACCCACTTTCGCACGTATGACCTCCTTGGTGCCCTCTTTGATCAACCGTATGGTGGAGGCAGCCATACGAGTGATGTAGAGGATTTGAGCGGCCGTGGCGAGTTCCAGGCACGCAATGGCTCCCTCGCAGTCTAGTACAGACGAGTGCGCATCAACGCACACATTACACACACTCTCTTTGCAAAGGTTTATTCCCTCGCTTGTAACGTCGATCGGCTTGCAAACGGACCTATTGAGAGGCCGGAGCCTCATCGTGCTTTTAACCTAGCGCCCAGGGCGTGACGTGCGCCACAGGCACTACAAAAACGGTTATACGGCAAAGGCCTCCTGGGACAGTGCACATGTACATATGTAATGCATCTACCCAGCTTGTATCGCAGCAGTGATGCTTTAGAGGGCTTGCAGGGACGTTGTGGTTGTTATGAGTGTACTCAAGCACGTATAGAACGTCCCGTTGCGTTTAAATACAATACGTACCTTGAGCCAAGAGGTTGTTGCGCGCTTGCAAGAGGTTCACCGTTGGGACGAGTACTCACTAGTGCCATGGCATGCCAAACAGCAACGTCACCACACGAACTGCAGAGGGAGCAAGTTGTACGTTACACGCTTGCACAACGAATTCTCGTATATTTGGTCAAGTTCTGCCAGAATCCAGAGCGCTTGTCTTGCCCTGTCGGAGAGAATCGCGTTACAAAAGATAACGCGAAATGTTAGGCCATGCATAGTCCAGCTGGCCTGCAGATGGCCTTTAGTCGAGGCGAAAGCAACCATTTTCGAAAGAATTGATTGATCCCTATTGCTAAGGAACATATCGTATCATGACGATACGAAGGCTTGATGTCCCTAGGACCAGTACTGGTGTCCCCTAGGCCTTGCGACAAGTTGTACCCTGTCAAAGGGCTGTGTACATCGATGCCGTGGATGAGGTCTAGGGCCATGATCCAGGGCGTGGATCGTACCCTCCAACGTGCCCAAAATCTCTTTTAGGGATATCCAGTTCCCACGCTCCCCACATTTTTACTTGAAGTCTCTTCTGGTCAAGCAGGTACTTGGCGCTCGTACTCCCATGCATGCGAACCCTAGCTACGAGCTTTCAACTCCTGGCCCCAAACAATCCCTGGACCTTAGGGATTTCCGAGCCACACGCCTCTAAATCGTTGCAGATGAAGGTCTGCAACCCTGGAGGATACGGTGTATCCCGAGTTTGAGAAAGATGCATGCATGCATCTGCACCCACAAACACAAAAGGGTCAAAGTTGGCGTATCGCCCTGCAAACTCCCGCCCCGCCCTGCAAACTCCTCTGCCTGCAAACCCACCAGAACACAAAAGGGTCAAAGTTGGCGTATACAAAAACGTCAAAACACGTAAGGCTCCTACGTCGCCCTCCCAACTTTCTTTGGAGGGTAGGGAAGACGTTGTCACCAGTGGGGGGATTCTAGTAGGGGGGGGGGCCCGGCCCCGCCCCCCCACACCCCCCTCCCCGCACCACCAATGGGGCAGAGAATACGGTAGTTCACTTTGTAGTGGTCTGTAGGTTCGTTTCAAGTGCACGGGTGGGGCCCCGGCTGCGCCTCCCCCACCCCGATGGGCACCTTCGTTACAGGGTAGTATGAGTGGGTTGGGAGGGGGGTGTGGGGGGGGGTGAGGCGCAGCCGGGTCCCCCCACATGCATGCACTACCACAGCGAAAAATTTGGTGAATATGTGCGTTTTCCAGCCATTAAAGAAGGCAAGATGTGTGTCTGCTGTTATTCAGTTATTCAGTTTGATAGTGGCTAGTGGTAGTACAACCTTTGTAACGAGTAGGGTGGGAAATGGGAGGTGGACTGCACTTTCGAACGTGACATAAGTGCCGGTGGGGCCCCCGGCTGCGCCTCCCCCACCCCCGTGTCAGGATAGGACTATGAGTGGGTTGGGGGGGGGGTGAGGCGTAGCCGGGGCCCCCCACATTAACTGTTCGAACGCGAGTTTGGTCACGAATGGAGCCCCGGGGACCCACGTGCGTGCACAACCACATAAAAAAGTTCGGTGGATATGGGCGTTCTACAACCGTTGAGAATGGCAGGAGTGTTTACTCTTTCTCAGTTTGTTAGTGGCTATCGTGGTGTTACAAGCTTTGATGCGAATGGGCTGGGAGAGCATGTTCCTTGCCAAGACAGGGTGGACAGCTTCCACACAGGTAGTAAACCCTTGTTAAGAGAACCCTAGCTCCAAAACCAGAAAACAACGCGGGAAAGCCACAGACATTCCTTATACACACGTATGGCTCCTAACGTCGCCCTCCCCAACTTCCTTAGAGGTTGAATACGCGCTGTGACCAGATAGGGGAGGCTAGGTAGCAATGCTAGATGGGGAGGCCCAGTTTGGGTTCAGAAGTGGGTGTGCACAGCGGTGCAAGTAGCTGTGTAGTTTCAACTGCGGAGTTTGGGTTTCGTCTTCTGTACCGCAGTGTCAACGGTTGTGAAAGTTGGCACGTTTCACGACCAGATGGGCGGGGAGGGGGTTGTGGGGGGGGGTGAGGCGTAGCCGGGGCCCCCCCACATCTGCGTACCTCGTCGACAGTCAGTTGGGTAGTTCTGTGCGTTTGCAAACTAGCAGACGGCAAACTAGCTTACGGCTTTAAAGGCTCTTTCGTTTCGCCGAAGCATCAGCGTTCGAAGGTTTGTGCAAGCTCTGAACGTGGGTTTGATGTGGACCGTCCGTGTGCACGTGTTCGAGCCTGTTTGGCATCGCATTCCATGGGCAGGGAAGGGGGGGTGAGGCGTAGCCGGGGCTGTGTGAACGTTCGCAAACGCTCCAACGTTTGAACGTTTGCCAAACGAGCAACCCTTGGCGGTTCGCAGCGGCTCCACGCTGCCTCCACGTTTTGATACGGCAGTACAGTTGGGTCGCGCGATTGGGAAACCCTAGTTAAGAGAAACCCTTCGTTTGGAGAACAGCGCGGGAAAGCGACGGACATTTCTATGTACACAAGCACAACTCCCGTAGGGCTTGAAAGTTGGGGATGGAAGCACAACTTTCCCGAAGGGTGTTTTCTTAAAGTTGGGGAATATCACCAGACGCCAAAATCCCCCGTATGCTGTCAATATCGGAAGTACGGCGAGTGTCAGGACCACTGCCACGGTCCTGTGAAGCAGTGCATATGCATGCATGCAAGTCTTGGCCCAGAGCCACACAAGCAGCTGGGCGCACGTAGCGACCCACTATACGGGCGTTAAAGCTGCCCCGCATGATACGTTACCGTGCTTCCAGCTTATGTGCCTTTGCCAGGATTCTGGGCCCCACACTTCGTACAGGTTGGGCTCAGCCCCACTGCCATGCACATCCACAGCCTCCCAAGCACGCTTGCTACGGCACCGACTCTGGAGACAGAACAAGGCAGCATCCTGGACCTGTGTGGGAGCAAGTACGTTGCTTATGGGTCTAGCTCTTTGGGTATGCCCTGGTTCAGCTACATACTCACGGTGGGCTGTCGTCAGAACTCCCACCAATGCAACACCCAGGTATGCAGCACGCAGCCTGTGTCATTCTAATTATTCGCCCCCCTTGCAGATGCTTGCAACGGTGGCCACAGACCCTGCGCGCCTGAAGCAGGTGGTCCAGCAGCTACACAAAGGCTGCAGCCAGGCAAGTGGGTGCAGTTGCATACCTTTCTTGAAGTAGCTTGCCCGTTAGGTGCAAAGAATGTCCAATCAGGTGCAGAAAGGGCCCGATGTATGCGAATGGTGCATTCCTTCCTTACAAGTTGTTGCGGATGACGACAGTGCTCCCATACTATTCACTATTTCCCTTAGCACGGAGGAAAGCTGGATGCCTGCAAGATGTGTACACCACCTGGGAAGACTCATGTTCATCATCTGGTGCAGCACTGAGGGCCTCAAGTCGCTCGCGTTGCCTGCATGACTCATGCGGCATTGTTTGTGACTTGCATAGCTGTTATGCACTATTCTTCTCAAAAGCTTGGGTATGTGCGCGCGACACAAGCGACGGGGTCACTGCAGGGCGACCTCCATCCGCCTGTGGAGGCGTTCAATGAGCTGATGAGGCTAGCTGGAAGCAACGGCGACATGAATTCTGTTTTCCAGGTAAGCTGCTAGGTATGCTTGAGTGGGCTCAGCTTGCAACAGGTCTCTGAGCCACTTTTGCCAATACCAGTGTAGAAGCAAATTGACAGAGAGATGGTGCCATGGTGCAAGCCAGTGGCCCCTTAATTCCTCCTTTGGGCGTGAGACACTCTGTTGAATCCATTTTCTATTTTATTGTCCTCAGATGAAATGAAATTTTACCATTTTGAAAATGCCAATAGTTCCAAGGGTCAATTTTTGCAACAGCAAAGTGTGTGTGGACCTGTCATTATGTTACTGCCTGTGGCTCGCATATGCATAACATAACATGCATGTTATTTGGGAACAGTAACATCCTGATCCACGCATGTCTCCTGCAGCTTGTTGAAATCTACGAACGCACCAACCTCCACAAGCAAGCAACCACAGAGACAGAGGCCCACATATCCAGCGCGTTTACGTACTTCCCAAAGCCAAGCAATGACCCACAGTGACCGGAATGCAGCTGAGCGATCGGGCATTGGCCCACAATGCAAACTGAATGACGTACTTGATGACGAGAGCATAGTTTCTCGTACTTGACCGATACTCGCCACACTGTCCAAGCACATGGCTGCGATTTCCCCCCCCATATTTTCTTTCATTTTAATAGGAGGGATGGAGGGGACAGTGGCCTTTGATGGCAATTGCTCCCACACATGCCTGGCTGCATGATATGAACATCGCAGAGGTTAACAACATTTCTGAGGTGCACCATGGTTGCATAGTTGAGGCATGCAACGGAACACGTGAGCCTGTTCATTCCGCCACGCCACGTTGACGGTCACTTCTTTTGTAATACAACACGAGTGTGTCTTAAATTCTAGTACCGGTTTGTGCAAGGCAATTTATGTTCTGGTTGTGGAGCCATGGCACACGTTGTCATGCCAACTGTTGATTTTGTCACGCATGGAAAATTGACAATTCAGCTGGACATACATGCCACCAATGATTGTTAACGAGGTTCGTTCCTCCTATTGCCACCCTTGTAGCATCTGCTGCCCATACCAACCCCTTGCCCAGCCGTTCTGGCTGGTGTGGTGCCCTGGTGCGAGCCAGTGGGCCCCCAACTACGCCTCTGTGCGATCCTTTTCTTTCTTTCTTTCTTTCTGTCACCAGAACAAAGTGCATGTGTACCCTGGCAGTGCCTGTGCTGCCAGCTGATCGCCCTCCATGGTGCTGGCAGCTCTTGCCACCACCATGGTTGCTCCTCATCACTCAACCAATGCGTGCATGCACATGTTGTCCTCTGAATCCTGGTGCGCCATGCTCCCCAAACAGTCTAGGATTTAGGAAAACCCTGAGTTGTAAACCCCTCAAACCACTGTCTTGATCATGCCCTGCTGCCTGGCAAACTCAAAAATGCCGCCTGCGTCAATGACTGGGCCGGCCTGCAAATGCCACACTACCTGTCAAGGCAGCAGTCGCGTGTGCATGATGGAATGCAAGGTCATGCAAGGTGCCATGATCTTGCATGGTGATTTATTTACATTTATACCACACACAAAAAGAGTAACTGTGCAAAATTAATTTATATAAATACAATAAATGAATGTATAATAATGATGAAAAAGAATTCAAGTGCTGATTTGTAATATAATATAGCATCCCACCACAGAGTGAATGAAAGGGAACTGCATGCCCTTTTGATGACATGCGAGCATCAGGATCCAATGCGACCTGCCCAGACAACATAAATCGTTTAATGACAAACATCGTGCCAGTTGGTGCGCCGTACCTCGCCCAGTGGCTTGAGTGAGAACTGCTCCCCCGTCTCCAGCACAGTCAGCACGTCGTTCTCCATGTCAACCTCCACCTCCTGGCCTGCAGGGGGATGCGTCAGGTGTGCGTAAAAAAAGACGCCAGGGGAGGGCCACGCTTCGCAGCACAGCCTCGTGCCACAACAGCCGAGAGGCTGTGTCTCATCAGCAGATACGGTACTAGCATGCGGTGTGGGCAGAGTGCGCAGACACATTTTAGGCACTTGGAACAAATAGCATGAAGGCGCACAATGAGCATGGGATGACCAATGTCATACACCTGGTGGATCACCCATTAAAAGCCCATGTTCTTTAGAACTTTATTGAGCTGCAGGGCATGGCTCACAAGTTCCGTACCTGTTGCAAGCTTTTCACACAAGCGCAGGTCGGTCTCCACAGGGTACAGCTCGCCCCTGCAGGAGGGTAATAAGCAGCATTTCAGGACTAAGGAACAGCCAACCAGCAAGCAGCAAGGCAGCCACCACACTTGTGCCTGTGTCCCTTATAAATAGCACGGACTTGTATAGGGCTGGCATGAGGAAGACAGGAGCGCATAGCGTGGTGCCACTATTGACGAGCATTCAGTTCCTGCGTGCAAACTTGTAACTGTATCCATAAAGTAGACACGAGTGGGCATGAGTGGCAAGTGCAGCAAGAGTGACAACGTGCAGTTCCTGAAGAAAACCCTGGCATAGGGTACAGGGTTATTAGGGTTTAGGGTGGCGCCTTACGTTGACACGCAGTTCCTGAAGAAAATCCTGGCGTATGTCTCGGCCACCACCACCTGAGCGCCTGTGGCATGGTTCAGGGCAACTCTTAATGCAGGGTACCTCCGCGGTGTTTTGGGGGCATTGTTGTCGGGGTGCATCGGCAGCGACAGGCGAGTAGTGCTAGCGTAGAGTACAGAAACACAACAGGTGTGGCCCATCATGGCACCTCAGCGATATGCTTACCATCAAAGAAGCGGCACCGTTTGGAATGTGTTTGCATGGATGCAATACACGTCCAAAAACCCATAAAATAGTGATATAATGGCCTAGGCACTGGCGACATACACGCATAGTGTGCAGCCATTACTGTTGGAGCATGTATCAATATGGAGTTGTCCGCCCAGGTCCGCCTCTTACCTGATGCCCCCATAGCGACTGGCGCGTGCTCCCGAGAGGACCCGCACCCAAAGTTTTGCCCACCAATGACAATAGGGTACTCTGTCTTCATCTCACCCTCTTGGATGTACCTAAAAATGTCGCCCAATGCAGATAAATTTCCCAAGTAAATGTGTAGGTGTGAGCTGCAGGTGCAATCAAAGGTGTTGCATGACACATGCAGGCATGGCTGGGACGCCACGTGTGCTGCCGCAGCATACCTTTGTGGGTACTCCTCATCTGGCAGCCCAATCAGTGCATAGCTACCCAGCTTCTCATACTCGTCAGGCTGCACCAGCATCGTTGCGTGTGAGCTAGAGTGTGTAACGAATGCAGCTTGTTGAATGCATGCAGTTCCAGAGCGTTGCTCAACGGCATCTCACCTTTGAGGGCACCAATGTCAGGTACTCTGCTGGAATGATCTGGTCTGTATCGATGTTCTGTGCGAAAAGAAGGAGAGTTAGCACACCAACCCTTGACCAGTTGCTACAGTGTGCCTGCAAACCCACCACTGCTTACATCTTTCGTGACGAACACCTTGCCTCGTACCAACCTCTTCCCGTCCACCAGGCCTGTCTTTGCACTGACAGTGAACCTTTGTGCCCTCTGGCTCTGCAGCACTTGCACCGGCCTTCGCATAAACGAAGGTTTGCACGTTTGGGAAAACATCCTGGGTGGGTGTGGAGCACTCGATGCACCTTGGACTGCAAGGCTGCACCAGCAATTGGACAGCTGCTTGAGCTAGTGCACAACTTGGATGGTTCACGCCTTGTTACCACACAAACAGCTGTGCGATTGAGCGTGCAAAATATGTAGTTCCAGGGTGGTGGGTGCTTCAGCCGCAACGTGCTGCAGGCAGTGTGGGTACCCATTAGATAGCCACTGAGCACCGGCTGCATATCCCAAGGACACCACCAATCACGCACCACTGCAGGCCATAGTCCCTTTGTTGGTTGTTCTGACTCCCGCTCACTGGCTGAGGTGCCGCCGAGGGGATCAACGCGCTGCATGCACCCACGCAGTAAGCAATGCCATGCATGCATCGGAACTGAGGGCACATTCCATGCAACCTGTTGAATAGAGACAAGGCCGTACTGTATTTCTGTGACCTTGTCAAATGTGGCGCAGCGCTTGATCTATTGTTGGTGACAGTTTGCTGGAATAGGCAGTGACAGGCATGGCAATGTTGGCAGCTGTTGCTAGTAGTAGCACCAGCTCTTGTGTTGCAAGCAGGTGTGTCATCAAACGTGGAACCTTTCCGTGCACATCGTTCCAAATATGTCTGCCTTTGGTCTTGCACCTGACCTGTTGGCGTGGCCCATGCCCCGTGTCCCATGCCATTGCTGTCTCTGTTGGCCCATATAATTGACAGAAACATATGATGCGGTGGCCACTGCTGCAGTGCATGCAGCATTTCTGAACGAACACGAATTTGCAAGACAGCCACAGTCTCTGCCAGCAGCACTCCAGGTAAGTGGCGTCACTTGCAGAGCATAGTAGCATAGCGCCTAGGCTCTGCCTGTGACCTGGCTAGACTGCACGTGATAGTTTGGTTGCTCACCACGCCTTCTGGGTTCTTTGAGTAATTTCCCGCTACTGACGCCAGAGGCGCTCAGTTGCCCTATGCTCCCGTTCACGTCAGTCACAAACCCACACTTGTGTGCAGGTGGAAGGAGGGTATTTGGGATCCCGCTCAACCGCAACTTTGCCAGGTATGGCATTGGTGCAATGCTCTGATGCACCCGTTCATGTTCAGGCAATATCCGTGTCTATTGGACAGGCCTAGTCGATGGCTAAGTATTGGCATGGATGCAGGAATGGTGCTGGGGTGAGCCTGCTGTCAGGGGCATTTGCACACGGGTTGTCGCAACAACCACAGCTGCAGTTCCAAGGTGGTGGTGGTGGGGGAGTGGGCGGATCAGGGGGCCATGGGGGTGGCTGGGGCGGCGGTCCAGGTAGGGCATCACTCTACACCCTACACCCTAAACTTGAAATCCTGTACCCTAAGAAGCAGCGTGCAGCTGAGCTCTCATACAATAAACCAATGTGAGTCCATGAGAGCACAAAGGTTTGCGGGCTTGGAGCATGTAGCACTGCGCTCAGCAATCACCAAGTCCACCAACATTGACCATTGCTGTGCATCCACACGTCGTTTACGGGTCGCTATGGTGGAAGCCCCTTTCAGTGTCCATATGGGACAGTGCGCAAAACGCTAGATAGGAAAATAGATAACATAACACCAACATTCGAAGCATTCGTGCCTCGTTTATTCCCCAGGGGTTTCACCCATAGCATTTGGCGCAGGTGGCGGCGGGGGTCCACAGCAGCATTACCTCCTTGCCCAGGCAGATGGCAAGAAGAAGAAGAAGCCCATCCTCCTCACACTGGCCTCGTTTGCGGTCACGCGGAAAGCGTACAGCAGGGTAGGTGGCACTTGGGTGTGCACCCTTGGTAGGCGTCTAGCAAGCATTGTGTATATTCTTGCTCCATGTTCCTGACATGGCACAGAGAGGGAGGATTTAGTGGCCCTCCCTTCCACTATGGCCGCATCATCGCGCATTTGCGCGTGGCGCATTCAGTGGTTTATGTCAAGCCCACATTGTGGTCCTGGGCTCGTCAGGTGTTTGCTTGATGATCAGACTAGTACCATGATGGCGTAAACTAGCTAGCTGCATCAGACCTGCTCATGCTTACATTGCATAGGTCATTGACAAATGCCATTGCGCATATGCAGATTGTCAAGCTGTTCATGCAACATTATGAGGAGCAGACTGGCAGGCAAGTGCGCTTCCGGCTCAGCTTTGCGGGCAGTGGCACCCAGGCACGGGCGGTGATCGATGGTCTGCCGGCTGACATTGGTACGTGTGATCACCCAAGTAGACTGGCCGACTCATCGCGCTTGTTTACTGCATCATGTGGGTGCATCTTGGAGGACTTGCTGCATGTGCGCACCTTTGCGGGGACGCTAAGGGGTCAGGGCTTCGGGTGTATCTGCTGCATGTGGCAGTGAAAGTTGATTTAGGTATTTTGCATGATCAGCAAAGCCATGTTGGCCATCACTAACATGCTGTTTGCTGGTTGATGGCACTCTCATACAGCTGATGTATTGATTCGATGGGCCAACTTGATGGTATCAATCGTCGTGCTGCATGCTGCCTGTTCATTTGCCCTTGTCCTGGCCTGCAGTGGCGCTTGCCTTGCCCTTGGATGTGATGAAGATTGCTGAGGCAGGGCTCATCTACCCCGGCTGGCAAGACAGGCTCCCCAACCGGTCGGTGGTGGCGGAGTCTGTGGTGGGGATTGTGGTGCGGGAAGGCAATCCCAAGAACATCAAGGACTGGAGTGACCTGACCAGGTAAGGGCTAATGGATAAAACCCACAGCTGGATGCGGATTACTATGGGGATGGAGCTGGGAAGTGTCACGAGCATGTTTGTAGCATAGGGGTTTGTCCAATGAAGCTGGCAACTGCTGCGCACAGGTCACTGACTGAGCCAAGCATGGCATATATTGCAAACAGTCACATGTGAAGGATGTTCATGGATAAATATGGTCATTATGGGCGAGCTCTTTTTTTCCAGCGGCTTCTTGCAATGTGCAGGCCTGATGTGGAGGTCATCACTGCGAATCCAAAGACAGCTGGCGTGGCTCGGTGGAATTTCCTGGCCTTGTGGGGCCACAAGATGGCCAAGGGCGACAGGGCAGCAACAGACTTTGTGACCAAGGTCTTTGAGCGGGTCACTGTGCAGCCCAGGGATGCTCGGGAGGCATCTGATGTGTTCTACCGGCAGGGAACTGGGGATGCCATGCTGAGCTATGAGAATGAAATCGTGTTCACCAACATTGTGTAAGTGCATTTTGCCAGCAAGCTGCCATTGCACATGCATGGTTGCTGTCTACTGGTCAAGTTGCATCGCAGGTTGCTGGGTTTGCGGAGGGAGCAGTGTTGCGTTTTGTGCATTTGTTGTCTAATGCCTCTAGTGAGACCTCTCATGAGACATGGGCTTGCCGGGGCAACGTCCAACGCCATGGCTTGTATCCTGTAGGTATGGGGACAAGGCGCTGCCGTACATTGTCCCCAACAACAATGTGCGCATCGAAAACCCGGTGGCCATTGTTGACAAGAACGTGGATGACCGTGAGCCCGAGGTGCGGCATGCAGCGGAGGCGTTCCTGCAGTTCCTGTACACGCCCGAGGCGCAGCGGGAGTTTGCAGAGTGCGGCTTCCGGGCGGTGGAGAAGTCAACCCGCCAAGAAAACATGCTGAACCTGCCGCCGGTGACCAGGCAGTGGGCTGTGGACAAGAAGCTGGGTGGCTGGAATGAGGCGCAGGCCAAGTTTTTCGATGACAGGGTGAGTGAGGGTGCACATCATTGTAGACTGCATCGCTTACTTGCACACTGTGCATGGCGTATGTTACATATGACCGTCCATTGCACCCTATCCCAACCCATTGCTGGACAGATAGTGCCCATCCCGTGCCGCGCCCTGCCCTCACTGCGTCGTGTGGTCTGCTGTTGCAGGGTATCTTGGACATAATACAGACTGAGGTTGGGCAGAAGAAGCTTGCCCAGAGGTTGGCCCAGAAGGCAGAGAAGAAAGGGTTCCACTGGTAACGCATGGCAACGCACGGCGTCCTGCTGTGCTTTTGGGAGCTGACTCTAGGGTTGGGCTTGCCTGTGGACCGACTGAATTCAGTAGCTCTATTATTGCGTCACAGTAACCTGCCTGCCAGCTGCAACCTGTGATGCCCAGCACGGTTGTCTGGTCCAGTTTGGTGCCAACTACCGCGCCTTGTGAGGTTGATAACCAGGCTGGTGCGTGGGCACAGTGAGGTTTGTAACTCCGCTACTACCCTGGTAGTAGCAGGTCTTAGGTGCAGAATCCACTATGTCTGTAGCTTTAGAGCAGCGTTAACAGAGTCTCACCAGAGATAAAGCCACACACAGTGCTGTTTGGCAAATGCTCCCCACTTGTGGGTCCCGCGCGCGCAGCCGGGCCAGCCCTGGCGCGCTCGATAGCCAACTTTGTGTTGACCCTTGGCAGTGCAGGGATCCCCGCGTAGATGATCCGAGAAGTTCAAAATCAAATTTTGGACAGATCAATGCATTTGCACTGGCGATGGAAGAAACGGCAACAGTAGAAAGGTGCAGGGTTAACAGCTCGCACGCACTATTGCACGCGCTACGCCAAGATTTGGTCTCTCGTGCCAGTACAGGTTATCAGCCGACTGCGATCCTCCAGTGCCCTTCACGCCGACCTTGAGCGCCCTTCAAACTGTTGCCCACATTTCGCCGCAACCCCATCTTGCTTTATTCTCAAATCCTGCAAACTGTCCTCCGTACGTTCACCTCAGCCTCTTTGCTTGCTCTGCGTCTGGTGTTGATACACCGACTATCTGGCGCTGCTGGTTCCTAACGGTAGGTGCAAGGGCCCTTGCCGTGGAAAGTGCATGTGGGGCAAGTTACTAAGGCAGGCATCATGGCCTGGAGTTCAATTGGAGATACTGGATAAAGGTCCAGTCTTTGACCCTAGGTGCCTTCCAATTGCCTTTGTGAACTCCTTGGCCCGTGCGTATGGTGCGATTCGGGGTGTGGGCAAGGGACACGAGCTAACCAGTATGATATCATGTGCAGGTGCTCCGTTTAAAAACTTGGACTACTGGACTTGAATTTGCGAGTGGATACTCACGTCGCGCACCATCTGTCGAAGCTTCAACCCATCACTGAAACATGGCTGCCCAGTTCGCCGCTTTTGGAAGTCCTCCGCGCGAGGTGCTTCACGAGAAGGAGAATGGTGAGTGGCCCCCCGCTGGGTTTGTAACGGAAGGCAACATGCCTAGCGTTACTTGCCACAGTTTACTTGCGTTAGCGTTAGGCAGCCGCCCTGTAGGTTTGATGCCGTGCTTAGTGTCAACTATGCAACGCATCGCGCGCCTGCACGCACCACCTGTCCTTCTTGCTCGTCTGGTGTTGCGTGGCCCACCAATGCATTGCATTGCAATGCATTGGCACGCAGACCCTCGCCCACCTGGCTGACCGGTTCCCGCTGCTGCCCGTCCGAGTGCCTCACACCGTTCCCCTTGTCGCTTGCAGTGAGCCCAAACGTGCACGTCTGCCCTCTGTCTCCGCAACAGCTGCTGAGGACTCGGCAGCCGCTGCGTGATGTCACAGCACTTTTCAAACCCACCTCCGGCAACAGCAACAGGACCTTGCTGTTCGGCTCCAACGTCATGCAGGAAGCTGACACCCGCGTCCTCCGCCACCTTAGGTGAACTGCTTGCAGCAAGTTTACCTAGTTCCCGTGTTGATTGTGCCCTGATCGCCCAGCACTTCCAAACTGCCCATTCTTTTGCCTGGACACTTGACATGGTTTGGCCACATCAGTAGATTTCAACCCAAAATGCTGTGTGGCCCCCGTTGCCAACCTGAAGGCTGTTTTCTTTGGCCTGCTTGCCTTCAAACCTGCAGGTTTTTGCTACCAAAAGTTGTCACTCTGTGCCCCTCATGGGTTCTTTCCCTGCACTAGGTTTGTACCAGAGCGGTCTATCCTCAGCAGAATTCGTTCCACATTTCATTCACAGCTCCGTGATCACACCAACCCGTTTCATTGTGCCCTGGCCTTTTGTTAGTCAGGCAAGCCAGTCGCTGTATCAGCAAGTGTGTTTTCGGTCTTCTGCACGTAGATATGATAGGCAATGTTCGCCTCTTTTCAAGGATAGCAACGCAGGTCTGGTAAGCTGCTGCACAATGAGCATAGTAATGATAGTGGCAGCTTGTAGCAGATTTTTTTAAACTGTTAACTTATGTAGCCTCCTTTTCTTGCAACACATTGGGAAGTCATGATATGGCCACCGCGCAGGTATTGCTACTGGCCAGTTTGCTGTAGTTAGTGTGCCCATGGCACCAACCCTCTTTTTGTCTGGTAGATAGTAGATAGATTGTTAGTTAAATAGATAGATATTTGAGTTAGCTTACTTAACATGCAAGCACAGAACTTCTCTGGCAGAAGTGAGTCCAGTTGTCCACATGCTTTGGCAACTGTCTGAGCCGTGCAGGCACTGTAACACGCAGTATTAGATAAGCCACTGACTTATTGCACAAAACCCACAGATCAAACGAACAAAGACAAGCTGGCTGTATGCACTGTGTACCCTTGAAGGACTTGCCCGCATTAAACTTCAGCATCGCCACGGCCATTACGTGGTGCGCAGTCACTGATGGCTCCATTTGCTTCTACCAATTATTGCGCCAATATTAGTTCACCTCTTGGGTTCCCACTTATGTAATGGTTGTCAACATGTGCCCCTCACTGGTCGTATGGCGTTCCTCTGAAGTAACCTGAGGCTCGCAGGATGCTGTACCTTGGTGGAGCTGTGAAGTGGTGTATTTATAGCCCTCACATAGCTGGTTGGATGCCAATGGTGCCACCACCGTTGTCTTTTCACACAATACTGGCTCCCAAGCCCCCAAGGGTTCTAAAGGGTTTAGGATCTGGAGGCGCCATGTGAATATCTGGGTGGATTTCGTGTGAAATCCAATAAAGATTATACAAGTGCCACGATGTGGACGTCGTTGGACCTTTTAGGCCTCGTTCACGAACAGCAGACCCTCAGCGTTAGTCTGGGAACACTTCTTTGAAGTTTTACGGTTTGAACCTAACCTGAGAAGTTTTCGATAAGAGTCTCGGGACATTTGCATATGCATGCATGCATGCATTCCACGGGACGATGACATCCACGTTGGCTGGGCCGCTGCTATCAGCAGCCCAACGATCGTCTCTCTACCCACAGACTGTCTGCAACTTTGCAGCCTTGTCAGCAAGGTTCTTGCCCTCTTTGCTGACCCGCTTGCACCAAACACAAGCTGGCACACAAGCTAGCGAGCCCAACGCCAAGTGTGCCTGTGCGGTGGGTTCCGCGCTGTCTGAACAGCAAACCGCGCAACTGCAGTCGTATGACTGGACCAAAAGGCCATGGCGACACCAACCCCAGATGATACCAGAGGTATTTGGGTACGTTCACTCTACGGAGTCCTTCTCGGCTATTGACGGCCCCGGGGTGCGGTTTCTGGTGTTCTTGCAAGGCTGCGGGTTCAGATGCGTATTCTGCTCCAACCCAGATACTTGGGCGTTCAAAGAAGGTAAGCCACGTGTGCAGCAATGACCTGGCTTAGGTCAGAACCCAACCACTGGCCTGTCAACAGCAGTCCCTTCACCCACCCTGTGCCGCACTCCCAGGCTCGCTGATGTCCTCCAAAGCTGTCATGAAGCGCGTTGAAAGGATGCTTCCATACATCCACAACGCGGACAACAAATACGGCGGCCTGACGTTGTCTGGCGGGGAGCCCTTGCTGCAGCCTGAGTTCACCGCTGCCTTGTTCCATGAGGCGCACGCGAGAGGCATCACTACCTGCCTCGACACCACAGGTACTGCTGGAACAACACTTGCTGAGTGCACTGCCGTGCACCAACACTGGGGGTGCCATAACCTTAATTACCCTCCTCCTACTGGTCCATGCCATGTCGGTTTGGCCCCGAGGCACAGCACAGCGTATGCGGGGGTAGTAGGAGGAACGGCAACTCTAAACCCTAAAACCTAAACGGCTCTTGCTTGCCACAGGGCAGGGGACTAAGCAGCGGCACTGGGACAAGGTGCTCCCCAACACCGACTACGTGCTGGTGTGCATCAAGTCGCTGGACGAGGACATGTACGCGCGCATCACCAAGCGCACGCAATCATCAGTACTGCAGTTCATCCGGGAGCTGGAGGCGCGCGGCATCCACTACTGGCTGCGATACGTGCTGCTGCCCGGCTGGACAGACCGCCCACAAGACCTGCACGCCCTGGTGGAGTACTGCAAGTCCAAGCGGGCCATGGTGGTGAGTGCTGCATGAAACCATCGTTAGTAGCATGCCGTCAAGGGCCATGCGGTTTGACTAGGGCGTGGTCCGCACATTACCCCGTAAATCACGGAAATTTTGCAAGGTTGTTAAAAAGACGGCACTGTGCCGCCTGCACCACTGCCGCAAGCCAGCACGTTTGGCACATACAGTACATATTCTTGCCTTTATAGTACTAGCTATCCTGCAAATGCAGGTGCATTCAACACTGGGATTTTTACTTGGGCCCATTTGCTCGCCTGCAGGGCATTGAGGTGCTTCCATACCATCTACTGGGCGCACAAAAGTGGGACGAGCTTGGGCTGGAGTATCCCTTGAAAGGAGTGCCTGTGCCCACTCCAGAAGAGTCACTCAAGTTCATCAAGGGGCTCCAAGACGCAGGCTTGAACGTGCTGTCTGCGGTGCACGAGAGTGACTCAAAGCCGCTGTTCCATGCGCCTCCTGTCATGCAGACTGCTCAGTAGCGTCCAATTTTCCTTCACACTTTTGGGTTGCAGCTGCGGGATGGGGTTCACTTTTTTGGTTATGTGAGTGTTTGTGTTACACTTTGGTGCATGTATTGTTTTATTACACTTGCCATTGAAGTAGAGCCTGTTAAAGCTCCAACTTGACGTAGCCTATTGCGCGCTAGCCCAATTTATACAAATTTACCTTGCATATGCACTAGAATGGAAGCAAATAAATGATGACTGCTTAGTGCCGTGGTGTGGGAAGCAATAAATGGTGACGGCACATAGTATCGTGGTGCAGTGTAGATTGAGGTGTACATCCTTAGCTTTCTTGCTGCTGACGGTCAATTAATTTTTATTCAAACGTTCCTCGTAAATTATTCCTGCTGCATCCCATCCCTAAGCCCTATACCCTGCGATGGGCAGCACAATTTGGCGATGGGTTTATTGCTGTCCTTATGCATACACATCTGAGTTGAATGGCACTCACCCAGTCATGCCTTTGTGGTAAGACGGGCAATGATGTGCTAGTATCCTTGATTGCGGACCACCAATGCATGAGCCCATTGTTTGTCCTTGGGGTGTTCAGTACAGGCATGAGCCGTATGCTTTGTGAAGGTTTACCTGTAATACTGAGTTTGGCTGACTGTTAGCGAGATGTGGAACCTGCTGCTTTTCATCGCATTGTTATTGACTATCGGCTAATGCCATTAATCATGCTGACCACTCTTGCGCGGTGGTGCCCACGATGCAAAGCCTTTTGGATAGCACGTGTGCCCTTTAAACTCTGCATGGTGCCGTACTTCCTTCCTTACCCCGACAGGCTGTTACACCCGCATGCACATCCCACCTTGCGAGCACAATCTGCCGCACAACATGAACACATAGGAAACCCAAGTCAGAAAGTGGGTCAGAGATGCATTTGTTGAGGGAGGAACACAGTGCTTCTGGCCATGGCAAAGGTTTTTGGGCCGTTGAGCTGGCAAATCCGAATTTTTTACAGGGCAGTGGCCCAGAGGGTCTGCCAAACATTGACAGTTCAACAGCCAATAGTGGCATATGGTGAGGCTCTGACAGGACGTCACACCATACATACCCTCGTTTGCAACCCTTGCAACGGGTTGTGCTACATATTGGGCAGATACCCAGCAGATACCAACGTGATCGTGTGGTCCATCTGGGTCCTGTAAAGATTGCCATCAAATATAAGTGTAGCAGATTAGAGGGATGGCATGCTCTCCGTTCAAACACAGCTTTTAAACCCACGTTTGTCTGATGGCAACCGACACAGAGAACCAGCTGGCTCCTGAAACATGGTCCTCAGGCAACACACAGGTGGTAGTTCGTCAGGCAGAAGGATTCCTTTGCAACATCACTTTGAGGGCAAAGGTCGACCTGCCTTCAACGCTGCTGTTTGATATGCTGACGAGTCCAGAAAACTACCGCATCTTCTCAGGTATCAAGGTGAGTGACGTGTTGGTTTGTAACCGGATTTATGTGGACGCATGCCGTATATGCATGCATGTATCGCAGATAACATGCCGCTTCCACTTTTTGTTGCACTAAGTAGCATGGGTTGCACCGAGTAGCACAAAACCTTGGTTTGCAGCAGGAATGGCTGGCTACATTCTGCCACGTTGGACCAGGTTTTAGGGTGTGCCATTGCACTTGATTTGGGGTGAGGCCTGCAAGCAGACATGCTCCCCTAGAACCCACAAACTGCCTACCTGAAACCCACAACCACATGTTTAAATTTTTACTGGTGGATTCCTGGGAACCGCATATACATGCCATGCCATTAAACACTGGTGGGCAGCCACACCAGATTAACCCCGAATGTTTTCCCTTATATACAGGCACAGCCTTACCGCAAAGTGCTGGAAGACGATGGCAAAGGGAGGCAGGTGGTGGAGGTGGAGCACCTCAGCAAATGGAAGTTCATGGTGTTTTCTGGAAGCTTCAGCACCCGGCTGATTGTGTCACAGGACAGGAGGGCAGGCACAGTAAGTGAAAACCCATTTGTCTTTTTAAACCACCCTGGTGCACCAAAAATGACATGGGAAAAAAACGATGATGTTTGGTTTGGAGGTTTTTCTTGCAGTTGCTTGTGTGTGTGGAGCCTAAACCCTGCTGCCCTTGATGCCATCTTGGGCATTACAACTGACTGCGTACGCGTTGTCTGCAGATCAGCTTCAGGCTTGCCAAGCCTGGGATGATGAAGGACTTTGGGGGCACGTGGAGGATCAGGCCTTTCACGCAAAAATCCCTGGAGCTGGAGCTGGGGTCTGGGAGTGAGCATCCTGTGAGACCCAAGCACCCCTGGAGCAGCATCACCGGCGCACTGCACAGCTTCTCAGAGAGTAAGGATGGCTCCATTCTGCTCCTGTGTGTCCCTGGCATGCATGAGCACAGCGTTATGATTTCATGCTGTAATTGTACGCATCCACAGATTATGTACGAGGCGTGCACCATGCATATTTGTCCTTGACATTTGTGCATATTTGTCCTGTCAATATGCAGTCCATGTGAAGTTTGTCTATGCTTGCTATCACGTGGCCAGCACCATCTTTGCAGACAGTGCTGCCATGCGATTTCGAAGGGAGAAACCTACCTTCTTGAAGAACATGGATTTTCACCTCGCCACTTGCTTGCAGATCTATTCTCCAGGCCGCCACAGGCCGCACTGGCTACCTTGGAGCAGTCAGTGGCCCCAAACATCATGCCTCCCCCAGGATTGCGGGGTGTTCTCAAGGGCATCGCTGCCAAGCAGGTGGTCGGCATGATGGAAGATCTGCAGAAGGAGGTCGCCCGCATCAAAGCAGGTACTGATTTGACAGAAGTTTTATGTTTCTCCCCTTGAAAACCCTGCCGAAATTACTGGATTCAGTACAGCCAGCATTAATATGTGCCGGGATTATCCGCACCGCTTACTATATGACCCACCTCTTTTACTGCATTGTGTGTCTACGCTAGTGGTGGCCTGCGCCCATTGGACACGCTTTGAGCCAAGCTGATACCGCCACATGAAAGGAAATGCACAGCGACATGAGTTTATGGTACCCCCTCGTTCGAATGTGACCAATCAAGGGACCTGGTGCCTCCCGCTGCAGGGAAGCCAACTATCGCTGGGCTGCATGTGGAGCAATACGCTGACCATGAAGAGGGCAGCTCCCACAGCCACCACACCGGCCAAGGCACGCATCATCCGACATCCAAAATGATGTCTATCAGCTGCAGGCAGGGGGTGCAAAGCTCAATCCTAGGGTACCTCGTGCCCTTGTACCAGGCCTGGCCCCAGGTTGGGCGCACATAAATGGGGATGGATTGCCACAGCAACAATGGCAATGCATGTGGCAGAACTGGTGCGCAGTGATTGCTGGTACTCCAGCACGGATAGCGCACAGCATACAGATACAGTTACAGCCTTTGCCGCCAGTATACCAACAGGGCATGCCTGGAAGAGCATTCAGCTGAGCTCAGCTAGTTCTCACAAGTCAACCCAGGTCATGTATCGGCCACTACACATGGTGGCCAGGGTGGTTGGTGCACCGCAAGGGGTGCAAATTTTTGCATGCATACATTAGAATAAATATCAGACACTCTCTTTACCACAGTGAAGTCTGGCAGCACAGGACAATTGTATAGTAAACTTGATTTGAACGCTTGCCACAGAAACTAATTGTTTTTGCATGTATGTACTGCAGTGTTCGCTGGCGTGGTACCATTAGCTTTCTATTGGCGTATTGCCATTATAGCGATAACTATCGTAGATTATCGGCAATGAATTTTGTGGACGTCAATAATGTTTCCACAATGCATGACACTGTCCAGAAAGTGCCGGGCATGGCCATGTCGTTATGCGCTGTTCAGTAGTGGGTGCTGGAATCATGATATCAGATGTAAGCTATAATCCACAAGTACCTTGGCCCAGTTTTCTAGATCTGGCTGATTTAGCTATTAGCGGTGTAACGTTACGTCAAAAATTTCAACATGGGATCGTAATGTTGATCGTTACAGCAGCCTGGTGTCGTCCACAGCCGGCTGACTCAGTCAACTGGGATGGGGGGTTGGTACACTACATAAGTGTTGAAATATTCAGGCTTATCCGCAGACTTGCATTTGATCGTTGCCACAGCTGTTGGAGACACCCCAGTCACTGTGGCACATAATAATATGCGGCATGCTGCTAGGCCCCCACAGATATATCAGTATACTATTAAATCATTGATCACCATGCATCATATGATTACATCCCTGGCAGTGCCAACGGTATCCTGCCAATGGCTAGTGCTGGTCCACCTGGCAAAGAGTGGCAATGCGCAAAACTCTGCGTGACTCTCCCTCCCAAGTTGAACCGCAGCCCATGAAATATGCTCCCATATGTGTTACCTTCTCGGATGGAAACAACGAAAGAGGACAGACTGTGCCACTCAAGCTCTGCAAAAATGATGATATGGTGGTTCCAGTGCCCTCAGACATGGTGTGCATTACGTAGTTGCAATTGCAACAATCATGCCCAGAGCACCAAATTTGCAAACAAATCACTGTGCATAGTATGTGGGGTAAAGTATTACTGGCGCTGGATGCGGAACCGTACTCGACTGCCGCAGGCGGCCTCACCATCGGTGACGGCCACGTGAAAAACGACAGACTGACAAAAATCTACTCAAATGCCTTGAAAATCTGAATGCTGCCATTTCCACAAGCCCCCATGTGATCAACCATGCTGATTCTGCCGCTTTCAATGACAGCATTGGCCTCCACTGGTACTGTACGCCAGCTCAATAATTAACATAACGTCACCCTACGCTTGGACCCTCAAATTCTCCAGATTCACCCCTCAGCTCCCAGGGCATGCCGCGCCAATACCAGTGATACAAGTCGAACATACATGTACTGATAGCGTCGCTGCCCAAAGGCCAAAATCACTCGGCATACACACTGTAATTTACTCCTCTCACCCGCCTGTAGGTCCTCAGAGGCAGCCACTTGCGCCTTCAAGCTTCATTGGGTTTACGTGAAGGGGAAGAGTGCGTACTCGGTGTAGAACAGGTTCCACACAAAGCGGTAGTAGGCCTGGATGGCGCCCTTGCTGAACTTGCCGGCTTCCAGCTTGAATGTCTGGTACACAGAAGCCAGGGCCAGGGTGGCGTGCAGGCCCACCATGAGGGGCACGTTGAAGCTCTGGGGCACGCGCAGGGCCAGGGCGATGGCGCCTCCGTAGTTGACCAGCAGCAGGGATGTGGCTGGGGATGCAAAAGAGTAAACTTGAGTACTGGTTTGGGGTGCACACATTATAGAGCTTCAAATAGAAAACTGTCAGGTAGATAGACAGGTGCGAAATTATGCGCAGGGCGATGGGAAGAGAGACAGTCTGGCGTGCATTATGGATGGGATGGCACATCCAATGCATGGCTGCATGTAGCACACCCGACACCATAATGCCACACATTCGGGGGATGCCACACGGGCATGTTGCAAGTCCTGGGCATTTGGCAATTCGAAAAGCACTTGTCTCCCCCGTACCCCATGGTTTTGTAAACATTGAAGCCTGCACATCATGGTTCAAGGCACGTAAACAACCTACCTAGCCACGACAGGCGCTTGGGTCCCAAGGTGGTTGCGAACGTGTCGATGTTGTACTTCTTGTCCCCCTCAATGTCGGGCAGGTCCTTTGTGATTGCGATGACCACCGCAAAGAGGGTGACGAAGCAGGTGATGAACAGCACGTGGGGGGACCATTGGAAGGGCAGGCCCAGGGCAGCCCGGGTGGCGTAGTACACCCCGAAATTTAGGAGGAACCCGCGCACGGTGGCGATGATGGAGAAGGCGGCAAACGCAGACTGCTTCAGGCTGCAAAAGGCAAGGGATGGGTGAGCAAGAATATCATTGAGCAATTTCCCCAACAACCATGCGCAGAGATTACTGCCAGAGGTCTTCTCGGGTCTGGCACCTGGCAGAGACTTCGTTGGACAGAAATGCATGGCGTGGGCTACTGTTGGCGGCTGCATCCCTCCAGGGGCATGCATGTAACTGGAACTGTAAGTGTATGCTCGGAGTGCATATATTCTGGAATTGTATTGTGAGTTCCCTAGATGGCATGCAGTTGGTGGTGAAACTCCAATGGAGCATTGGTGTTCCAGCAACTACAAAGATGCATCACTTCATGCATCTTATAGTGCTATGCTCATATGATTTGCACTGATGGGGCCTGCGCCAGCATGCGATTCTCCATGTCCCACCTCCGCATGCCCTGCAGTTCTTACCGGAAAGGTGGCACGCTGTAGATGGTCCCCAGGAACAGGCCAAAGCTGTAGAGGGAGGTGATGAGAGGCCCAAAGTTGGTGGAGGTGATTGCCAGGCCCAGCCCAGCCAGCAGCAGGCACAGCACCCAGGCAGTGGTTGGGCTCAGCTCACCTACAGCGCATGCATAGTGGGGGTTATGGCCACAAGTTGCCAGAGCTAAAAGCAAGGTGATGTTGTCACATGCGCCATCTGGATCATCCCGTTCTAGCGAGAGCGTCACATGCATTTCAGCCACACAGCCGGATTTGTAGCCACCCTTGTGTGAGCGGCGCCAGACATCCTGTCCTGACACAGGTTGCACATGCTAGCAAAACCGCCAGAGGGCCAGCACTCACCAGCAGCGACTGGGAGGAACGGTTTGTTGACTTTGTCGATGTTGACGTCATATATTTGGTTGATCCCGACAATGTAGCCATTCCCACACAGCAGCGCAAGCACTCCCAGCAGCGCACGAGGTAGCAGCCCCCAGTCAATGAGCTGCAGATGAAGGAACGCAAAATGATGGCATAAACAGAAATGGCTGGACAATTTACTGCGTTCTGTTACCGTACCAAAAGATGAAACTGTATGCCTATCATAGGTGTGCAGGAGAAGCGCATGGCCTGGCACAGGGTATTGAGCACCCATGTCTACAGCCTGTCAATTCTGCGCAGTGTATACTGCCACACATATTGATAAAGTTGCGCCCAGGCACCCCACTTGCCCGGTGTGACACGTGTCAGCTGTGCAACAGTACCTGTGGGTGCTCCAAGCAACCTCCTTGCCCCGTTCGACACATTGTCAGCTGTGCAAAGTTACTCTAAACCCTAAACCCCACCTGTGGGTTCTCCAGCAGCGCCTTGGCGGTGACAGCGGAGGCCCCAAGGATGGTTCCACGGATGGTGTGCGGCCGCAGGAACTTCCAGAAAGCTGACTGGAAGGCCACCACCTTCTGTGCAGTACTCTGCTCACTCTGCACACCCAACTTGCGGTTAGGGTTTTAGGGTTAAGCTTGGCAAGCAAGCGGCATACACCACCACAACTGGTTTTCAGATAAATAACCTAGCACCAGCGAGTGCTAGTAATTTGCAAACCCTACAGATCATTCTGGCTCCCTGCACAGTTGATGGCCCGTTGACGCCACCCGAGACAAGCGAGGTAGACATCGCATGGATGCACTGAGTGCTTGTGGCATGTCTGCTCCTGAATGTGAAAGCAACAAGACTCACCGGAGCATCTCCTGCTGCTGAAGCTGCAGAAGCAGTCACCCTCACGCACCTCCTGCCGGAAGACAGCCGTTGTGCGCGCACCTACGAGTGGTTGAGATGCATTCTGCTGCCACATGCATGTGCCAATAGTATCCCAATACTTCTTAAGACCCTCTGGCATGACTATATCACGGAAACAAAACATTTTGTTATGCTACTCATGGGTGTGCCAGGCTTTGATGAGGTTGAGGGAGGCGTTACCTGGCCGTGGCTGAAAGGAGCGGCTAGTGGCAAGCATGGCCTCAGGGGAACGTGCGCCACCGCAGCTCTGGAGCTAGACAGAGACGCAGTTGCCACGCAGTTCCTGCAGTGGGTTCCACCGTGTTGTCAACCTGACCCTTGTAAACGGCGCTAGCTCCTGCATATTGGCCAGGCAGGCGTGGTGGGCAGTCAAGCGAGCCACTGGTCGACGTACCTCGGTTGTACGGTGGTACCCTTGCCCAGTGATGCAAACATTGCAACGTAATTGAGGCCTCCCGTTGAATACTTGCTGTAGGGGTCCTGCTGCTACTCCTCGATATGTTCTTGAACTGGCGTATCACTGCGCCCCCATGCCACAACTGTGCCTCTATGTCACTGGCCTAGGCACAGATCAAACCACCCAAGCTGGTCTTGCAATTGACTGGCGATACCTCAATTAATAAACTCACTGTCTTGAACGGAGTTTCAGTACTGTGACTGCACTGTGAAGTAGAGTCGCTTAGCATTTTTTGCCTTGAGCAAAAAAGTTTATCTGGCTGTCGTATCCTCCAACTTGTAAGTCCTGAGGGCCTGACACGTGGACACATCAATATTTGGAAATTATATAAATTTTTAAAATGTTTTTCCATTCATGCATGAACAAATTGACAGTCAGTAACAGCCCTGTGTGCGTGTCTCCCCGCAGATGCCTTGCAGTTGGCACCAAGGGTGTGTTGTAGGCTCTCCATTCAGTGTTAACGTCCATTGCGATCAGTGTGCATTATGCTGGCAACTAAACCTATTTATGGTAAGCTAGCTGACCTCCAATCACAACACCAAGCCATGTAAGATACACATCACACAGAGCATGCTAGGCATAGGGGCCCTGCCGTCAGATTCACACCACAGAGTTTGCGATGCATTCCTACAATGCTCATGTCTGCCATTTTCATATCCCAACGCCTAGGAGAATTACTCCCAAGGAGAGCACTCCCCTTGCCCCACACTGGGAAATCAACGTATGCGCTCTTGAATACCCCGCAGCACCCTGTCCGCATAAAACCCTCTGTAGTGCCCCTCTGGAAGCTTCCTCAACTCATCCGCAACCTTACCAGCAAGGTCCGCAGCACGATTAGCTGGTGCAAGATCCTTGTTGCCATACAAATCCTTCCCCTCATACACATCCTCAGGCAGGTGCTTCCAGAACACATTCACTGAGATGCTGAAGTCCAGGGAGAGTACATTATGGTACCATAAGGAGGGGATGAAAAGGATGTCCCCGGGGTGGAGCAGGCAGTCCACGCTGCGTGCTGACTGGAACAAGGGGAATTGGGCTTGGTCTGGTTTGTCAATGTCTGTGACGGCGGAGGATGAACCAGAAACATACAGCTTGGACTCCTGTGGGTAACACCAGCACAGGCCATGAGCATTTACATCGCATGAGCACTGCACAAATTTCCTTACAAAGAGTTTACATGGTGCACCACATTGATATCCATACGAATGAGACCACCACGACAGGCAGGACATTCCATAACCATTATGTCTGTCATCATTGCGGTGGGAGCAGCAACGGCAGTACTACTCGCCAGGTGATCTGATCAATCCCGCCTCGATCATGGCCTCTTCTCGAATAGTAAGGGGTGCCAATCAGCCTGGTGCCTACCCCTACACTCAGTCACGCACTCCCCATTTCCACCCGGCCCCGCCCCTCACCTCACACGGCGCCCACAGCCGCACGCGCTTGCTCCCCCGCACTTGCATCAGCATGTTGTCCATCATGTCATAGTGTGTCCACAGACGCAGGCCAGGCGAGGCGGTGCGCAGCACTGTTGAGAACTGGCGGCCAGGTGGGAACAGCTGTGGTATGGCAATGTCGGCAGCTAGGCTGGGGAAGGTTGCTGATAGCTCAGATGGCTCCTTGCGGGGGTTGGTCCCCACGCTGCGCAGGTAGTAGCTGTGGGTGTGGTGGTGGGTGGGTGGGTGGTGATGGAAAATGTGTGAGAGGGTTGCGTGGGGTGGGTGGCAATGATGCCTGGAATTCAGCCTAACGCAACCATTTTGTGGGCAGTCTGCAGAACATGTTGCCAGTAGTGGAGCCCAAAGTCACCATGCTGGACATTATCACAGCACTGATAATTTCACAGCATATGAGCATGTAAGCACCGATCAAGCAGTAAGTACATGATTCACAGCACATGAGAAATACATACCCCCGCACCCACTAGCATGCACGCACCTCTCGCCTGCGCCACCAAGGGGGGCGCATCACGCCACTGTGGGAGCCGCGCTGCCCTGCCCACAAGCTCAACGAAGCGCATTGTCTTGAACACAAAGTTCTTGTGCACGAAATCCATGCGGCCATGTGGGTCTGAGCACACATGCGCACTGACGGTGGTGCCGGCAAGGGCAGGGGCAGTGGCCAGGTACTCTGGGGACCATTTGGCGACACAGGGTCCCAGGTTCATTCCTGCGTGCATAAGGGTGATATTAGCTACATCCTCCATTCTAGTAGAAATAGCTGGATGGTGATCTTGATTTGCCCAGTATGTTGGCCATTTTCTTTATCAGACTTACTCGGCCATTCTGGGTTTAGTATGCAAATCATGGTGGTAACACCAGTGATGCTGGCAGTCCTCTATTGCACTTGCGTTCCATGGTGGTTCTGTGTTTCAGTAGATAAGAAGAAATATCCTCAAAGAGTGAGCGCACCTCTCATGATAACAGGGAGCCGGCCTGGGCTGATGACACGCTGGAAGTGATCAAAAGTGATCGGTCCATCGATCACTTGAACGCCATCCCGGAGCCAGCTAGGAGTACACTCAAACCCTGCCTCATTGCTCAACACTGGGCATAGGGTGCGTGTGGCGAGCAGGTCATCATTTTCATTAAGAGGGGCAGTGGGCAGTTTACTGCTACGGGCGGTGGTGGTGGCAGTGCCGTTGGTGGTGGTATTGTTGTTTGCTGGTGCTCCACTGGTTAGGCCAGAAATGTTGGCTGGTGCAATGGTGATGGGGTTGCTGTTGATGGCTTTGTTCATGTTGGTGGCTGATTTGATGTTGGCGTGCTTCTTTGCCACTCCATTACGTGATGTATCATGGGAGTATAGATGTGCTGTGGCTATAGCTGCCACTTTGACAGGTGGCGCTTGCTGACTAGGTGTTGCTGGAGGTGTGCAGACAGCTGCACTGCTGGTGAGCTGCTGGGTGGCAGGGGTGCAGGCGATGTCGAGTACCATGTGGCGGATATGGGGAGCATACCTGTGCACGGAGTTTTTTTTTTAATTCAAACAGATTTAATATTCAATCGAAGCTGAAGTGAATATGCCCACGACGCATTCTGTTCAAAAGGAAAAAAGGCAGTCAAGAAATATGTACAAAATGCCATTGCAATGACTCGAGCCCGGCCGCTTTAAAACATTTACTCCATTAAAACGGCCAATGTGGCCATGTAACGTGTTAGAAAAATCCTTACAACGGAAAAAAGACTGCGTATTTTGCTGGCCCACAAAATTGTTCACCCACCATTTGACACGCTCCTTATGCAGCAGCTGCACATGCCATTGCCGCCCCTCGCTCCGCGCCAGCGACTGAATCACCTCCAAGCACTGCGCCACCCAATCGCCCTCCTCCTTATCCGCCACGTTTTCATGCAGGTGTAGCACCCCCCCTGTGGGCTTGAGCGCGCGCACAGCTGTGCTCCACCCGCAGGCACTGGAGGGCAACAAGCCCAGAAGCACCCGATCAGCAACGCCCTGCGACACCATGTGGTCATGCTGTTTTTGAACTACGTGTGAAACCTTGCTCATGCATTATAATCTGCTCTTCTACCTCACAGCCATCAAGGTATTGCAAGGTATTGCCCAGTCCCTTGCCAGACAGTCGGAAGGAAAGGGAATGCACAAAGGCAGAGGTTAGAGGCCAGAGGCTCGCAACAGGGCACCACAAAAACCACATAAGGTTGAGGAGATAAAACATAGTCAAGTACCAATGTCCTTTTTATTTGTCCCTTGTGCTTTCTCAAGCGGTGTGCAGCACTCCTGCATGAGTTTGAGGGCATTCTGCTAAAACATGTGTATATTCGCCAGGAGACAGGCTTGCTCTTGGTACATGTGCTGCTTTGGCAGTTGCAGCAGGAATACATACATGTGCAAATCATACATCATTCTTACTGGATTACAAAACTCTGAGATGGTATATCCCATTACATTGTGGTGGATTTGCAGCCCTAATCCTGATTGATGATAAAGGCGCTTGCGACCATGTGCATGAAACACACGAAGTTATAGTAGGAATGACCTACAGGCACCGCCAGTAAGAAAACCAATGCTGTGCCCCAAAATTTGGGGCAGATTCATCCCATACAGAACAGGAAATATAAGATAAAAAGTACACCTTTGGGGCATTAACTCGACAGTCTCCTTCCAGCACATGACATTTGTCAGCTACGCCATTGGTCATGAGATTGTGCTGCAGCGCATGCAATGCATTTGAGTTCCAATCACATGCAAAAACCCTGTTGGCACCTGTTGCATCACACAGAGCAAACACCTCTCATAAAATGCTGGAAAAGAAGAAGAAAACATGGCGCAGGAATCCTTGAACAGGCTTGTAAAGCAAGGGAGAGGAGCCAGCAAAGAGGATTCGCCTCTACAAACTGCTGGCGCTGGTTCTTCCCGTGAGCTGTTGCATAAGTGACATGCACTATTTTTGTATCTGGAGTTGAATTTGGTGCAGGCATTCATGCAGACGGACTAGTAAGAACCACCATCATATAGTGTATTAGAGCTTATGGAAGTTGCCTGGCTCCAAGTTGTATACAAAAACACATTTTCACCCTGCTGGAATCCCACTTGACACTCCCTGCCTACCACACAAGTAGGCAGTTGTCCACCAAAGCTTAAAAAAACCTCCCACCTACCTCCATGTACCAGCATGGGCACACTATAATACCCGATGCCACAGAACAGGTCCACTACCGTCTCCCCACAGCACTGCACCGCCCCCATGCGTATGCGCTCAATGACATTGCCCGATGAAAACATGCAGCGGCACACATCCAGGCTGAAGCTGACCCCGTTCTCCTTGTGATGCACCCACCCCCTGTCACCAACTAGCAGCTGGGCACGGCTGTCTCGGGTGCCTGTGGGAGGGAGCGAGATTGGCAGGATTTAGAGCCCAATGGTACCACCCTACAGTTGTTTTACACTGCTTTTGAACTTGTTGTCCCTATTTACCACCCTAAACCCTACCCATGTTTAAATCCTGAAACGTAAAGCGAAACTCTGTACCCCATTTTGTCACAGGTGCCTGCCGCAATGGTGCGTGTCAGAGAAGGTGTTATTATATAGACCAGCATACCCCCTGATATTGGTGGGTGCATCCTACTTGGAGCTCCAATGTGCCTGGACCCTGTGATGCCGCGTCCCCAATGCAACAGGTCGGAATCTGTGCACCTCTTGGGCCCTTGGCTCATTGGCCCTCGGGGAGTCAGTGGGGAAGTGTTTAGGATGTCTAGTGCACCAGCTTCCTCCCCCTTCCCGCTGTTCACCCGCTACGTTTTGCTTTTTGTTTTGCTGCTCATTGCTGGCCTGTCTGCCCAGGTATTTCAACACTGCTGGTTTGCGCGTGCGACAGTGTGTGCAAACAGAATTCATGCTCGTTTCTACGCACATACAAGACAGGAAGAAAAAGCTGAAGAAAAGCAAAGAATTTTAGGACAAAAAGCAAAAGGTTAAATGGTAAAAAAGCCAAAAACATTGCCCTCACGCGGGATTGAACCACGGACCTTTGGTTTCCATGAGCACTCATTCAAGTGCATGGTTCGTCTTGATTACAAGACCAACGCTCTACCACTGAGCTATAAGGGCAGCTGCGCCCAAAATGGCTTATTTCGCCGTTTATCAACGTATTCAGGAAGGACAACCCGATCCTGGCACATTCCTTCCCCATTGCCCAGAAACACACAATCTAATCACCTATTTTATTGCGCACCTGTGTTGGCTACCGGCGCTTGGCGGGCGAGGCGGCGCACGCCCAAGCATGCGCAGACCACATCCCATGCCGTAGGCACTCAGGCCCACACGGGCGACGACAAGGCAGCCGCAGGGAGGAGCGCATGGTCGCCCAGCCGCTCCCACTTGCCCGGTGCATCTTTTAAGAGCTCCTCGATGCGTGCAGCTGGAATCCCTGCGGTAATGGTGGTACTGGGCGTGGATAGGCGTATCGGTTCACACGAAGAGCATGAACAGGTGCTGCAGACCGCCAGCTCACAAAAGCACGCAGCCACACTGGTGTATACATAAACTCACTGCACACTGGCGTGGGAGTGTGGGTTTGTGACTCTCCTTGCAGTATGGGCAACTGAGGCTGCAACATGCACTAGTCCTGCAATGCACACCTGGACCTGGGACCTGCACTAAGCACAAAAGAACTGCCTGTGTATGGACAACAAACCCACCCAAGGGGAACACCCTCTGTTATTGGCAACACGCACCTTCCTGTTCCAGAAGCAGCCTCAACTCCTGCTGCAGCAGCTGAGGAGGAGACAACCTGGGACTGGCCTGCCGGGGCCCAGCGCTCAGCCAAAGCAGCGAGCAGCCTTGACGCAACAGAGGCCCAAGCCGAGCCTGCAATGCTACTGTGTCCCCATGTGCCACCAACCCCTTGGCCCTCTTGACCCTTGCACCCCTCCCCACTGGCCCCAACAGGCCTGAGGGCGTGGTTGCTCCCAGGTTGATGATATCCGCGAGTTGCTCCCGTGCTTGTTTGAACGCAGGCTTGACCCCGTCGCCAGTGCCCCTCATTCCACCGGCTCCTGTCAAAGGGTCGCCGCTGCAGGGGTCAAAACCTTCCAGTAGGGTTTTCAGCACGCTCTCCGTATGCGCATGTACAGGCAGGGCCACCGCTTGGCCACCTTCAAGCTTCTGTGCTTTGCCTGTTTTGTCGAGGTAGCCCAGCTGCTTGAGGAGGTCCTTGACTGCTTTCGCTGAGGTGGTGGCGACACTGATAACCAGCATGGTGTGGGTACCGCTGGACGTCTGTTGGGTACTGTTCTCCCCGTCATTGTCGGTACTGCTGGCAATGATGGGCGAAAGGGCAGCATCACAGGTGGCTTGGAGCTCGCCGCCTTGCAGCACACACGTTGCAGCTGTGTCGCTTGCATTTACTGCAGGGCTGGGTGCTGTCTTTGCCTGAGATGGCTGCTCCCCTTCCACTGCCCCCACAGCACTCATGATGCTCCCCTTGCCCCCAGTACCAATGCTGGCTGCAGTGCATGGATGCGCCACACCCCATGTGGATGTGTCCTTTTGGGGACACGCAGGCAACTGTAGCTGGTGGGCTCCACTGCCGTCGCCACCCACAAGCTGCGCCTCAACCCCCGCCATGTCCACAATCGCGGGAGCTCCAAAAGCCGTCCCAAAGCTGAAGCAGGACGCGCCCCCGCCAATCACCAAAAGCCTGCCGCGCACCACCGCAGCGGTGTGGCGCACGAGAAGCACCCCTCCTGCTTTGCTGCCACGTGGCGGTGCCACAGGCATTTGAGTGCAGGTGCCGCATGACGGGTCAAACACTTGGAGTATGGCTGCAGGGGGACGGGGAAAGCGAAGGTGAGTGATATGCGAGGGTACCCATTTGAGTTGGTTGCATGGGTGCAAACAGGCGATGAACGGCGTTGCATGGACGGACAAACGGCATATTATGGGGGGATGTACTGTTTAGGGTTTAGGGTACATGCATGACAGGGGAAGATGAGGATTAGTCTGTCACACTCCAAAATGGAGCCGCCCTGGGCGGGGACCACCCATTTGTGCAGCGCATTTTCAAGCTGTCATGCCACATGCGCGGCGCACCACTGGTCTGGTTTGGGCATCCACCGACCGCCACCAGCAGGGCCCCATGTGTACACAGGCTGTGGGAGAACAGCGGCAGGGGCGGGTCGCCGCCCACCGCCACTTGGCGCCACGTCATCGATCCCAGATCCAGGCAGTGGAGGTCATTGAAGACGTGGCCATAGCCCTGGCAGCCTCCATAGATGAACATGGTGTTGCCTATCACTGCCGCGGCGTGGGAATGGCGGGGCGCAGGGGGTGTACCTGAGCAAACCGCAGCAGGGGGTGTCACAGCATTGATTGAAAGGCCTTGCATGCACTTGCGCTGAAACCATGGGTACCACCAAGAAAAGGGGCTTTTCATGGGCTGAATTTCTGACAATATATATTCACAGATGGGTGCTGATCTGGCCGCCAAGTTTGTGTCGGAATGCTCGTAATAATATTTACAGATGCGTGCATGCATGCAAGGTGCGCACATACCCGATGGCTCCAGCTGGCGCCACGTCAAGCTTGCAACATCAAGCTGCCACAGGTCATTCAAGGCGCAGTCACCGTTGAAGCCACCAAACACCAAGATGCGCCCATTCTGCGTGCAGATGCAAACTTCAACTCTCGGGACATGGCATCGCAGTGCACCCTGGCGCCAGTGGCAATCAAGCATGAATATACTTTATAGTTCAATATATGTTCAAAGTATTTCCATGCATAGATTAAGAAAGTGTGTTTTTGTACCTTGAGATGTTCACCCACAGCCACAGCGCTGGGCCGGTAACGAGCGGGGAGCGAGGCCCCATCGGCCAGCGTAGCGCACTGCCGCCACTTGCATGCATCCACGTTCAGGTGCCAGGTGTCACCCAGTGGGGTGCTGGGCGAGGTGCGGCCACCAATGATGAACAGGCTGGTGCCAAAGGCAACTGCTGCATGGCTAACCCTAGCGCAGGGTCCGGGTCCTGCATGCCAAGTGGCGCTGTTACTCATTTTACACTGAGGAGCTTGCACGCTTTCACACAAACCACTCTTAATTGCCCACGTACATGGCCATGGGCAAGAACTTGAGCCATTTTGCACCATTAACGTTCCCAACATCCAATGTGGCTTTGTGTAGGGACACTCATTTGATCAAACGTTCACAAAAGATACTGTCTGTGCGGCGCAACAATCACCGTTGAAAACACCGATTGTACGGGACGAGGCGACACTGGCTAGGGCATCTAGGAGGAATGAAGGACAACCACATTAGAAATACAAAGGTTCGTAATAGAAGTAAACAACTACCACCAATCCCCGTCACAGCCAGTTTGTGCATCCCCCATCCATCCCCATTATGACTCTGTCACAATGCACCCACCCTTGGTCACCACCCTCTGCGTGTGGTAGGTTGCTGTGTCAAACAGCACCACATCTGAGAGCCTGCAGTGCGCATCACTGCCTCCATAGCCTCCAAACACCACCAGGCGGCTCCCCACGGTGCACATGGAGTGGCCCCAGCGACGCAGCGCAGCGTGGTCAGCGGAACCCTGCACAAAAATATTGAAAGAGGGTTTAGGGCAGTGGGCACCAAGGGTTTTCTATATACAAGGTGCTGTGGTATATCAGCGCGCAATGGGCAGCATTGTAGCTTATGCTGACAGCGCGGCAAGCATTGTGCATGCAGTCACCAGGGTGCAGTGGTCAGCTTTGATACATGTGGAGTGCATCAGAACTTTGCACTATTCTTGCTGCCTAATCAGAAATGTATCTGACAACACACCCCCACCCCTTATCTGATTGGTTACAGCTGCACCGTCTGCCACATCACACCCTGTGGGTTTAGGGTTGACAGTTGCGACCCTAAACCTTAGTCCCGGCCCCCCTTACCTTTGTGGTCACTGGCTGCACCGTCTGCCACACCAGACCCTCCCCTGCCCCTGCCACCGCCACCTCCAGCGCCTCCAGGCGCTCAAAGACTGCCACTTGGCGCAGCCTCAGCCGCTCTAGCTTGCCGACTTTCCTCCCCTTGTTGCCATGCACTAAATCCTCCCCTTGCTGCTCTGGCTGGCGTTTGACAGGCAGCTGCTGCTGTCCAATGGCTGGAGTCGGGTTCCCTCCTGTGGTGCTGGCGCTTGAAGTGGTCCGCACTCGCCCATTGGAAGTGCGGATGGACCGCTGGGGCTGTGCACCATCAAGAAGCGCTCCAAATACAGGCTGGTGCGCAGCAGCTTCTAAGGATGCCACACCTGGTGAATGAGCATTACTAGCAGCTTCTTCCTTCACTGTAGACACAACACTACCAATTGGTTTGCTGCTGGTGGTGTTTGCAGTCTTTGCAGCCACTTGGGTGCCATTTGCAGCGCCACCTGGCGGCCTGGCGCTGTCCGTGCTGTCAGGAGTGCCACCTGGCAGCGCGCCTTTGAACATGCCATTGCTAACGCCACATGGCAGCGTGTCATTGTCCGCGCACTTGGCAGCGCCACTTGGCGGCATGCCGTTGGCTGACAGGCTGGTACGCAGCAGCTGGTGGAACCATTCGATCTTGGCCCAATTGGCAGCCATCTTGTCATTTGCCATGGCCACCAAGATGTGGATGTACTCGGGTGAAACCAGCAGGTGGCCCGCCTCTGCCACAGGCACCTCTAAGCGGAGCGATGTCCTGATGCCTGCAGGGGAAAATGGTGGTGTGAAGCCACATGCAGATGTGTATCATAGCACATGTCACTGTATCACGACACATGTCAAAATCAGCAACCAGGCATGTTCAAAGCCACCTCCCATGCATTTGCCAGGCACTTGTGAGGAATGCATTGGTCCCGGTGTGTACCATGCTTAGGGTTTAGGGTTTGATCACAAATCTGCACTGACTGATGCCTGCCATGCCCCTCTGCCCCGATCCTGCAATGCAGCGCTTGGGCAAAATACACCAGACTCCCAGAGCCCAGCTCCCAGCCATGTGCAGTGTAATGCTTCATGCCCACACTGCATCCTGGCCCCCCACCTGCCACGTATGATTTATGCACACACTGAACCTAGCTCCCACCTTACCATAGTATTTATGTGCACACAGCACCCTGCCCACCCACCTGCAATGTAGCGCTTGGGCCCCGTCACCCCAGACTCCCTGAGCCCCGCTGTGCGCGCCACATGCACCAGCTGGAAGGCAACCTCGGCTGATCGGTACTCCGCTGCCAGGATGAAGGGCTCAAAGCGCAGCACCAGCCGTGACCCTGCAGATTGGTAGAGGGTTGGGGGTTAGGGACATGGGCCTATAATACTGGTGCAAATCCATGGGTAGCACTTAGGAAGAAGCGCAACGTGTGCGTGCAGAGGGTGGGTGGCTTATAATACAATTGGACCCTACAGGGGTTAGGCAGTGAAGGTGGAATGGGCGCACATGGCGATCCCTGCAAATGCCGTGTCGTATGTCATTCTCTCCACCATTCAACTACATCCGCAACTCCACAGACCGCACCCCTGCACCCACCTGTGCACATGCGCTCCTGCACCCACGCCACCACCTCGCCAGGGTCCGCCAAGCCATGACTGGCGTACACCCACTCCCCACCCTTCTTGTCCTGGCGCCGAACCTCCTTGGAGGCATCGGCAACCACGCTCACCCGGCCCGGACATGAGCTGACGGTGACGGTGTGCGGGTGCGCGTTGATGGTATCCACCAGGTTGAGGATGGGGGCGTCAACGCTGCCCTTGCGGGACTTGTCGCCTGCGCACGGGGTGCGCACTCGTGGATGGCTTGGAGACTTTACGGCGGTGGTGGTTATGCATGTGTGTGTAAGGACGGGATGGGGTAGGGGTGGAAGGGTTGGCTCCCTACGGCCGCGTGCAGGTGCGTGCAGTGGCTGCCACCAAGGAAAAGATATGTATAGGGTTTGATTTAGGGTTTGGATGGGTTAGGTTTGGAAGTGAATGCGCCTCCAAATCCAAACACGCATTCAATGTACCTGCATTGGCATTCGAGCCCCGGATGATGTGCCTTTTGCGTGCATCGAAACTGGCGAGCGACATGCCGCTGCCCTTCACAGCGTTGCTGTCTGCTTTGGCGAGTCAACCAGCTGCCTGCCAGCTGGCAGTTGCTGACAGCCCCTGGCGACTGCTGGTGAAGGCTGGCTCAATACTGCATTCCCAGCATCTCCTGCAGCTGCTTCAGCCGGTTGCGCCCCTCGCTCAGGTGGTACTTGATGGCGTACAGGTCCTGGGCGCGCCTGAACTTGTCAAACTCCTGCCGCACCTCCTTCACCAGCTCTCCTGTGGCGCGGTAGGTGCGTGCGGGGATGAGTGTCATTCAAGAAGAGGTTGCTGGTGATGCAGTGACAACTGCTATTATGCAAGGTTGGCAGAAGCATTTGGGGGCGAGTGGCGCCTGTTCCAGGTAGACAAGGGCACAACTTAGTGCAACCTGTTCCAGGTAGCTTAGGGTTAAGTCTAGAGACAGACAGGTTGGTGGCGAATACGAACAAACAAACAGCTACGAGTATCCCATATGAGGTGCCTGCCTTATTGCGCAAACGACTGGTTGTCGGCTGCCCATGCATGCAACCCCTACACAGTGCGTTTTCGTGTGGGCATGGCAACGATGGCCACTTGCTTTCTATTGGAATACTTCACTAACGCTAGTGCACCTTGATGTGCACCCACTCCTGTGGTGGTCAGATGCGCTAGGGACGGCCTTTGGGCATCTCTGCTGCCCAGATTCCCGCGTGGCGCTTACCTCGTGCCTGGGTCGGTGCCCCCTTGGCTGTTCGCATGAACGAGCGGTACAGCTTGAGCACCTCTGCCCTCAGTATGAAACGCTGGAGCTCTGCCATCGAACCCCTGCTAACCGCCGCTGGGCATGCCAGGATGCCTGCCAGGCATGTGGCTGGGTTGGTGGCTGACGTGTATCGCTTACCGCTACAGCGAACCGAATGTGCAAGGTTATCGGTAGAACGAAGGCAGGAGTAAATGGTCAGGGTTGAAAAACAGCGGGTGTAGTTGTGGCTTGAGTGGCTTTTAGTGCCCCAGCAACAATAGTTGGATAATCAGCCCAGTTAGAATATAGTCATATGTTCTGTGTGGGTACGATATGCGACGGGCCATCCGCCAAGACCGGTTTCTTGGTGATACGAGGTTCGCGGGCTTCTGCTGTGTAACTTGCGACGTTTGGAAGGCCGTTTGCATATGCATGCATGCATTCCCAATTCACTAGACATTTCAGCAGTACAAATTCAAACAGCTTCGAAGCTTCTCGTTCCAGATACCACAACTAAAGCGCCACAGCAGTTGACTTCCGCACGCATCGTAGTAAGCCGTCGAACCATGCATGTTCTCGTGCTGTTCAACATTTCAGAGCACCAAGTAACTAGCCAGAGCCTCAACTGTTGCGCAATATTGCAGCACTTCTGCACCAACGGATGGCCTGTATTTCTGCTGCCACACCCATCACTGTTGAAAGTCGGTGAACAAAGCTGATAGCAAACTTGCCATATGCATGCATGCACATCGATGCATGCAATGCCACGCCATGCATGCATCAAGGATTTTGGCGTAAAGATGCAGGAAAGAGCAGCTAGTTTTGGGCAGTCGCTCATTAGCCTGTGGGCAATCGCAGGTTATTACTGTTTCTGTGCGAAACCACTTTAAAAGTCTTCCAAGGACTGACATGTGAAACTGTGTTCAAGGTAAGGTGGCGAGCATGCCTGCGTTTTGACCTAAATTCAGGAAAGCTCACGCCACGCAGTTTTCGGTAGGTGCTTCTAGCCTCAGGCACCAGGCTCTACAGCATGGGAAAGATGACCTGGGTGATGGTGTCTGTACAGTACCACATCTGGGCAACCGAGGTGCCACCCAAAAGGCAGCTAAAGCTAACAGAATCACTGTGACACCTATTCAGGCAACACGCCGACAGGTGCAAAAACGTTACTGCCCCTCGAATGAAAGGCACCCTGTCAATGATGTAGGATTAGTCTCAAGCTTATCGGATAGGATATCTGCTTGACATCCGTGTTCGTCGCAGGTACACTCCTGTACCAGACCTATTGTGTACCTTGCAAGCAGCTGCAGCGGCCTAATTGTGTTATCACCTGTTGTTCAACAGGGTTTGAGGCCCACACAGCGTCATAGTCTGGAAGCGTGCTGCAAGAATTGGCCAAACGAGGGCCACCTTTTTTGCATTACTAGGGGTTTCAAACTCTTCAAGTTGTTGGGGCACCAAGCCTCGGCTTGTCCACTCGGGCGTGCAACGATCGTGTCAGACATCGCTCACCAGGACACGTTTTGCAACTGAGCTCAAGCTCTTCCGCCTATGCGTACACAATCGAACGAGCATAATCTCGTGACAAGCCAGCTGTTTGATTGCTAATAGGTATGGGGCTTGGGCCAAGGGTAAACGACCAAGTATAGAAACGTATTGCCAAAATGCACGTGGCAGCCTGTGTTCAACCCAGTTGGAGGACCAAGCGTTCAGTCATCCTTCGGCTAGCGACGCTGGTGGTGTTTCAAACACTGTTTATAACCGGAGCGTCTTGTCTGGCTAGCCCGCTAAGGGTGCAACCCTGGCGGCTTGCCAAGATCACCGATGCCAAGTTGCAAGCCAAGCCGCTTATCAGACGGCGTGTAGCGGAAGTTGTTGGGCTACCAGCTTGGGAGCGAGGGCGGATTGCGAACCAACTGGAGGACACTGCTGCGCATGCTGGGGCTGTTGGGAGGAAGCTGTCGGCACACGATTTTCGGTTGGGGGTGAGGGGCAAAAGCACGAAGCAACACCCAAATGACCCAGAGACCCATCAAGGGGCCGACGACCTGATTGGCACGCTGAAGCCCAAAAAGCGCAACTCCCGGGAGGAGTGGATAAAGTCTATGGTGCGCGCCTCGGGCGACAAAGTGGATCTGGAACAAGCAGTGTAGGATAACGTGTCTAGCCCAAACCTTTGGGCACCAGTCCAGTCATAGGGCAGCGCCAGTACCTCAGTGTCTAGTGACCCACCAACAGCATTAAGTTTGCTAACCCTACTTGTTGTCACAATAGAGTCACAGGACTAGTGTAGGATCCTTTGCTGCTGATCAGGGGGTGCACACAATTACTGTACACCATCGCCCCAGTGGTTCATATGCAACCAGGGGCTTGGTACCTTTTCGCCCCCAATGCGGGCTCAAGTTAGATAATCAGCTCATGTGATAGCTTGAATAACTAGTTTTTCCCTAATTGTCCTAAATTGTGGACAAATAGAGACTTTGATTGTCGCCTTCTTTTCCTGATATGTTGTGAACCCTAAGAAGGAAACCCAATTGGGAGTGCTTGCCCAGCAGCTCAGCTGCTAACATATAGTCCAGGTCTGGGTTTTTGAGCTCCGCCTCATACCACACCTCATAACACAAAGGTTGACACCATCACGCACGGTCCCGGTATGAAATCCATGTCAGGACCGAGAGCCAATTATCAAACACTGTATTTGTGATCCATTTTTTCTCCCATTCCTCTCGAATCACTATGTCCATTTCACGCTGCAACAAACAAATCTGGGATGTATTTTTACTGCAGTCTTGCAAACAGCCACCAACTCCGGTGCAGTTTGTTTCAACCAGTGTGCTCCACCTGTTTGGCATATTGTTCAACACCACAAGGTTGCAACAAGGCGCTGAGCCATTTTCCTCGGCCGATTTCCAGTCTAGTAGCCACACTGTACCAGGTGCCCCCTGCAAATGTGAATGTGAATAATTGTCAATCACGGCAGCTGTAAATGTTACAAGCGAAGAGTATTGCAAGGTGTTCTGTACTCTCTTGGGTCAACATATATGGCCACACATTGCATACCAGGCCCCACCTTACCCAATGTTTATGCCACTCAACAAGGTCTAGTGGGCGCAGTATTGAAAACCTGTGTAGGTAAGTGCTTCCAAGTGGACACAGTGGATGTCCCTTTCAACAAACACCCTCTGGACCCCGGGTCGAACCCGGCAGTTTGCTGGCCAAAAAAGGAATTTGACATTAAAACGAGGCTGAAATACCTTCAATTGACCAACGTCATCCCGAAGTTTCAAACAGACGATATTGAGTGTAATACTCAATGCAGTTCAAAGCGCTGTAGTTCATACACAACGTTAACACTGTTTGCAGTTTTCAGCTGGTTAGGCCAGCTTGCATAAGTGACATGCTGGTAGCATTGAACTTCACGCGGCGTGGCTCTGAGCTCATGAGGCTGAGAAGGTTATCAGTCAAACTTGTCATCAGCTTCGAGCGGTTCTTCTTCCAAGCAACGCAGTGCCGTGTACGGTGCACGGCACTGCATCCGGCATGTCTGCATGCACCACCGCACCACCACAGGCTGCACTACCCTGGCCCAACACCACAGCGCCATGTCACATGGTGCTGCGGCAAGTGCTCACTTGGCTAATTGCGCATCGCCTGCACTGTCAGGCTTCGCCCCAGGCTCCTCCATGCTGCATACTGGTACCGACTCATCCATGAAGAAGAGCAGGTCCAGGCGTGGCCGGAAGCCTGTCGTCAGCTTCTCTGAAACCATGCCCGCATAGTTGCCGTTGGCCCACAAGGCGCACTTCTCGGATATCTGTGTGCCACGTGGGGGTGTGCGTGTCAACAAATGGTGTAACAGTCCAGACCTGAAGTGCACCGCATGCATGTAGATATGTGTAAGCTGGCTGCTAACCTGGCTGTGTTGCTGGAAAGCACGCAACTAGCTGAATGGGGTGCACCATGCAGGTGCATGAGGGGGCCGCAACTTGCGCCCATGTTGTGGTGCCATGGGTGCACTGGCGCACATATAGTGGCAGAGCATGAGCGCCCCACAACTGTTTGGAATATACCAGTACACAATTGCACTGATGCCTGATGCTCGTGCGTTTGCTTACACTTGCCAACGGTGATAAGACAATAATAGGACTATTATTATCTTTTTACCCTTGCACATGTTGATGTACACATGCATTGCGCCCAGTGAAGACTGGACGCATGCAGATGGTGTACCATTCTAGGTGTTTCATCTGACAGAGAGGGGCCCACTCTGAACGCCTGATGTGATTATTTGCTTTACGTTCATATACATAGGACTAATTGATTATAAAACTCGACAGCTGGCAGAATACACCAGCATGTGCACAATGCATATAATACATGGGACAGCCAGGGCGTGCTTTATTGGCGATGCAAGTGGCCCCCTGGGTCAACATCATCGCATGCATGGCCGTTGTTAAAACAAAGGAAAACTTTGACACAGTGGTGAAACCAATCAGTGGTGCAGCAAGTGACAAGCAATATATTGCGGTGCATAATTTCCTGCGACCCATGTGCGTGCACCGTTCACCCACCCACCTTATGCAGCAAGGGGCGATCTTTGGTGAATGGGTATGCAAGGTAATCCTCCAGCGGCATCCATTGCACAGCATCGATCTCATCATCTTGGGGCACAAGCTGCTGCTCCCCAGCTTCTGGCCTGTGGGCGGCAGGCACTGGCGATCAGTCTGATCGCATCATAGTATTTCGATTGAGTCACATTTACTTCATTTTCAACATCCAATAGTTGAGATTGAGAGCTAGTGGAGTGCAGAAGAGTCATGCAGACACGAGCTCAAGCTTCCTATGCAGCGTTGTGTAGAGAGCGATGCAACAGTGCCCAGGCAGAGAGCTCCGTTACTAATGGAGCATTTGGTGCATGCCAAGCGCTGCTGAAGCTCGCAACGCCATAGCGATCCCGCTGGCCACCACTGATGATTGCATGGCATGTGGCAAATGGACAGAGGTGCATGTGGTCGCCGTGATCATGCTGTTGAAATTTTACCTCATTGCGCACACAAAGAAGAAATCGCTCTTCCCAAACGCAAACCCATGCGCCTGCTTCATGGCCACCACAGCTTCAAATTTGGCTTTCACCCCCTGCATACATATACATGCGAGGCCTGGTCAACTAGGTCAACGCCACATCGTTCACGCACTGCATGCTGGTACCATGCCAAACGACGCAGCCCCTACATACCCCGCATGCCCTACCGTTTCCTCCAACACCTCCCTCTCGGCTGCCTCCACAATGTCTTCCCCTGCCAGCACCAGTCCCGTAGGCATCTTCCACACGCCCTTGCCCCGCAAAACCCCGTTCTTTTCTTGCACAACCAGGACTTCCCGGCGCGCGTTGAGCACAAAAGCGCCCACCCCCACCTAGCAGACAGGAATGGTGTTCAGTGCTTGCACACTGCCTCTTGTAGCTGTCCATGCAGCCATATGAGGTCATGATTGCCGGTGAATGGATGCGGGTGTGTGGGACCATGTTGGTGCACCATAAGGCTGGGAGTATGGTACCATACTCCCAGCCTTATGGTGCCAGGAAAACTGTCTGTACTGTGCTTCTTGCAGATCAGTGGATGTATCCCCCTACATAGGGGGTTTTAGAGGGCGACAAGGGCGCACCCTAGTCTTATGCACCATACCTGGTGAGATGCGTTGGGTGGCAGCTTGTTCTCTGAATCTGGTAGCCACCTCGTCAGCATTAGATAGCCCTGGTACAAGCAGTTGCCCACAATGAGGTCAGCCTGTGACAGCGCTTGCAGCTACATTTGTTAAACCCTAGGGCCTGGCGTACCTGCTCGGCGTGGTGGAACTCGAACTTGTTGTCCACAGCCACACTTATCAAGTGTGACTTGTCTGCGGGCACTTTAAGCCATATTCCCTTCTTTTTAGCTTCTATCCAGCCCTGCCAAGAGAGGTTGGTTGCTCAGGTTCAGCACATGTGTCAACAACTTCAAGCAAGGACTTCTTGCTGCCTGCTGCGGGATGTGGAACGCCACCCACCTCCACCGAGCGCTCCAACACCTCAGCAAACTCGTCTGCTGTATCAGGAAGGCTGGCGCTGTCGACTATTATGCCTTGATAGGCGTCTTCCTGCCCAAGGAGCTCTGAGGCAGCAGGAGCCATGGTTGCAGAGGAGCAGCACAGGTGTGAGCGAAGCACTGCACGGAATAAAATCAGTACTATGTGGTTAGAGGTTATTTTAACCAGATCTGGCAACCAGGCAACAGCGAGTTTGTCAGACACGCTGTTCACTCTCCGACCACATGCATGCATGCATTTTCGTGCATGCATGCACATGCAAACAGTACTGCCCTTCACACGCTAACCCAGCTGAAGCAACATCAAACACATGTTTTGCGGCCATGTCAGACAGGGTGCAAATTGGTGGCAATAACAAGGGTGCATTACCAGAGTTTCTGGAGGTCTGTGTTGGGCGTGGTGGAATGGATGTGGGGCTACTCCTATGCCTTGCAGCAGGAGAGTACAGCTGCAAGCGTTGTATCTGAAGCGTTTTTACGGTGCAGTGTCCCACTCTGAAAACACTGCGGAAAAGGCGCATTGCAGAGGCGCACGCATCTGCTCAGCTCAGTTGCTTCCTAACCACACAGGCCAGCAATGTTCCAAACAGAGAGCAGAGCAAGATAGGCAATGCTGGTAACCCTTTGCAACTCATCTCGATAAGAACAACTGTTAAGAACAGAAAAGAGAGCTGGTGTCGATGTTGAGAACCGGCTGCCAGCCTGTTGTCACAGTGCCAGAGGACCTGGTGTGGTCACAGTGCTAAAACCCTAGACCCTAAACCCTGCTTTCCAGTATCTTGCTTGCAGGTGTGGTCACTGCACCAACCCTGCCCTTGGATATTTGAAGCAGGTGCAACCGTGAATTGAAGAGTGCAACAGCCAATCGATCCAGCAAATTATTGGGCGAGCGCTAGCGGTGTGGCTCTCATGGGGTGTTGATGTGTAGAACAGGGCAATCGCTATTGTTACTAGGGTTCCACCGAAGGCTGGCCAGTGTGAAAGCTCACTGCAAGCACAATTATTTTACGTATTCACTCTGACCACAACCATTACGTTTACTGTTTAACAGAATGTTGCTTGGGTTGTGACGCTGGTCACAAAAATACTGTCGACAGCCAGGGCCTCCGCCCCCGCCTCATCCCCCACGGCAGCACCACTACCACCATCAGCCTCCTCGCCCACTATCATCGTGCAGGCGCCCCTTCCCCCCGGGTACCCACAACAGCCAGCAAGGCGCCTGCTGCACTCGGCGGCATTGCCCCACCACATCTGCCTCTCGGTCTTCCACATTTCCCCACAGATATCGGGCACACGCGGCGCCACCTCCAGTCCGTACCACCTGCAAGGAAGAAATAGGATTTTACCAATTGAGCAGCATTGTTGCTGACAAACTTTAGCTAGCAAATGCTGCCAGTGCCACCTCCAACACATTCCCCCTGGCAGGAACGTCGAAGAGGGATATAATGCACTGGGCGTGAATGTTTGCATCTTATTTCCCATCGAGTTCAACGACAAAGAAGCTGCGCGCCTGCCGTGCCGTCCCACCATCTTCACCGATGCGCCTGCCATCCCCACGCTGCACGCCAGCCTGCCCACGTCTATAGGGAGCTGTATAGTGACACGCAGCTGCTTCAGGGCACTGGCCTGCCAACCCTCCTCGACGCCATGCATAGGACCCCACCTCGGAAAGTGTCCGGGGCGCCAGCTGTGGAGCACCACATCCAGTGTGTGGAGGGAGGGCAGGTTGGGGAGGTGCAGGTCAAAGGTGGGTGGCGCTTGGCAAATTCCGCCATTGGCGAGCTCTCGGTAGGTGATGGTTGGAGTGCATACCAGGCTGAGCGCTTCCAGCTGGGTCAAGCCTGCAAAATAAATTATACATTTATAGTATGAAGAATAAATGAAGATGCATTTTAGGCTGAGTGCTTCCAGCTGGGTCATGCCTGCAAAAGAAACAATACATTTACGTTATGAACTAAAGGCAAAAGACTACAAATGTATTCCAGGCTGAGTTCTTCCAACTGGGTCATGCCTGCAGGGTGATGTGAATACAATAATGATGAACAGAGCGATGCATTTTGAGAAAACCAGAGAAATCACGTAACACCCGGGCAGAGCGGTGCGCTGTCCCGGGGAGGCTGCTCGTACTGCACCCCATGATGCAAAGAAAACAACAGGCAGTTCTTATTCAAAAGTACAAGGTGTTAGATAGGGGAACACATACGTAAGCCCTAAGGATGCACGCAAAAAAAGCAACCCAAACCGTTGGTGGAGGAAACAGACTGCATCAATGATGACACAACGTTGTCCAAATACGTACCTGACAACGCATCCTTTGTGTACGAGGAGCCCAACTTGAGGGAGGTCATGCGGGTGAGGGGTTCCAGCACCGCAGCAAGCTGGCTTGCGTCTGCTGGCACCACATCAAGGCTCAGCTCCCTGAGGGAGGTGGGTAGGCTGGTGACGATGGCCGGACCGCAAAACACCAGCTTGGTTAATCCTGTTAGTGCCCCCAAGCTGATTGACACACCGTGGGCCCCACGGTCGTGATAATCCTCGCTGCAAATGTACTTGATGGCCAGGCTGTTGAGGCGAGGCTGTGCAGCCAGGGCCCCCACCCACTCCTGCCTAGCTTCACCACATGGGCAGTAGTTGGCTGTTGCATCCAGGTGGGCGAGGCTGGGCAGGGGTGGCAGGCTGGCCAACACACTCAGGCTGTCCACATTACCGAGGTCCGCATGCCCCAGTTGCGGGCGGGTAAGGCAGGACAGGGGGCCAAGCGCCCCCAGCGCCTCCCGGCATTGGTGCTTGCTCCTGATCTCCAAGGTCAGATCCTCTAGAGTGGTGAGGCCACCCAGGGCTGAGAGCTGATGCGGGTTATCGTCCAGCGCTCCACGGCAGTCTATCAGGTTGAGGCAAAGGATGCGCAGTTTGGTCAGCCGGCACACGACCTGCAGGGCATTTCATTCCTATTTATTCATCGTGCGTTGTGCAAAATATGAGGACTTTGTGAGCTCGCTTTGCCTCCCTCCTTGTGACCGTCTCAAAACCATGTTCAACGACACTGGGCACTACAGTACCAAAAGCAAAAGCAAAAGAGCACTGCAGGGCCAGCAAGAAGACAGCTGCAAAGCCCGGATGGCCATTCCAGCGGCCCTGGCCATTTCCTCCTCACTAGGATGCTCCACTCCCTCGTCCGGCTCATCCAGATCAGAGTCTGGGTCTGACGATGCCCGCAGTCTCATATCCAGGTGCTGCAGGTTCACCATGCCAGCCACCGCATCAAAATAGGCCTGCTGGGTGTCCCACCTGAAAAGGAGGTGCCAGACCTTAGGATTTAAGGTTTGGAATTGAGCTGAGGAGCAGGTGCACGTGCACCTCATGTACAAGGAGGTTGCAGTGGTGGTGACGAAGATGCCCCCGAACCCATAAGGGACAAGAGGGAACAGAAGGCAAGCAGGGTAAGCAGGAGCTGTACTCATACTGAGGCCGTGCAGGAATGTTAAGTACACGGTTTTGACCCCTGACGCCGGGAGCCGATACCCTGTATACCAGTACTAGAACCCTAGTAAAGGGTGAATGCGTCACCATGCCCTACCTTGCTGGGTCATCCCAGGGGGTCCATCCCGCCCCAAACCTCAGGCGCGCCTCCCTCAATGTGTGCAGGGCAGCAGGTTCCACTGCTAGCAACAGCGAATCAACCCCGGGCGGGCCCAGGTGGAGGCTGGTGGTGGCGGCCAACAGGGGCTTCCCTATCCATGCGTCTGTCCCAGCCTCCCCTCCAGTACCTTCCGACAGCAAACGCACAATCTGAGCTGCCTTTTCCATCCAGGCTATCCCCTCCAGCCTCCAACAGTCCACAGGGACTGGCGTGTTTAGACCTGCCCTAAACCTGCGGACGTCAGCGATGTACAGTGGCAAGAGGTCTACAGTGGTCCAGGTGGGGCCTGGTCCCAGCAGCGCCACTTTTTACCCCTTGCACACCAGCTGCAACCTGACCCGCTGCTCCAAGGGCAGCTGGCCGATCACGGTCTGCAAGACCTCCGCGGGAAGGTCATGCCAATGCATGGTCTGGTGGCCTGGTGGGTACTCGAACTGCTTCAAGCACTGGACTGGGCTAATTCGTGGACTAGGCCAGATTAAAACTTTGCACTTACAGCTTAAACTGTCATACAAGTTTGTGCTGAGGCCTTGCGTATGTACTACAGTTGAGCCTGTAATTCTCTTGTGAGGGACACTTGGCAGGCCATGAGTGCTGAAAAGAACCGAGCACCGGGTATGCACACTACAGAGAACTGTCGAAAACCCCTAAGTAACATGCGTGCAAGGAACCAGGCCTACGTTTGTTGTGTGACTCTGTCGTGACACCATTGGGTCGTGCTTATGACCCTCAAGGGGTGAAAGGTACATAACAGGATGCATGCATGCATAAGCTTACCTTGAAATTTCAGCTTTGCAACAGCCTAGCCTGATTGCTGACCGAGGTGCTGAATATACTTGTCGTAGTAACAACTATTCTACGTATTATAATGTGCATTTGGATGGTACATTTTCTCCGGCAACCGATGCATGCACCGATGCATGCAAATATCAAGCTTGCCACATAGGATACGGGTCTAGGTGGGGGTACTTGGGGTACTTGGGGGTACTATCGGAAACCCCTTTAGTGTGAAACTGCATCTGCGCGGGCCCAGTCGACCGACACCTCTGAGCAAACACACTTCTGGTTGAACTTGCAAGACTCTGAGACGGGTTAATTTCGCTGTTGCAACTGCACGAGTATTCCCAGGGTCATTATCATGCCGTGGCACGACCTTCCCCACGAGGTCCTGCAGACCGTAATTGGCCAGCTGCCCTTGGAGGAGCGGATAAGGTCACAGCTGGTGTGCAAAGGGTGGCTGTCTGCACTGCTGGGACCCGGGCTTGCCTGGGCCGATGTGGACATAGGACAGGTGTACAGCGCCCACATGAACAGAGGACGGGACCACCCAAACATGATGAATCCTTGCTATAAGAAGCAGCAGCACGAAGCCTGGCTGGAAGCAGCAGCTCAGCTGGTCCGCTTCCTTTCAAAAGGTACCGTTTAAAGGCAATGTGCCACACTCTAAAACTAAAACTAAATCAAAAACTTGATAAGCAGGGTATGCTGCACTTGTACATGTACAAGCATCTTCTGAGTAGAACTTGCAACATACTACACTGCCGCAACCAATATTAACAAAATGCCCCCATGGTACCCATTGTTCACTTGCTGAGCAGGAGAAGGCAAGCCCCGCCTGGCCACCACCGCCAGTTTGGGGTTGGGTGCGCCCTGTGCAGATCCCCTTCTCCTGGCGGTGGAGCCAGCTGCCCTAAACAGCCTGAAAAAGGCAGATCTGCGGTTTGGGGCCGCCTGGGCCTTGCCTCAAGGCTTGAGTTCTGGAGTGATGTGGGGGCAACCTCCACAACAATCCCTAAACCCTAAAACCTCTGTTATCAAGGGTATGACGTTATAGTTATCAGATCCTCTACAGTTCGGATTGCCCCTGCTGGTATTGGATCTGATCTCTTTTGAAATAAGGGCCGACTACACGTCCTAACATGTTTCCCCCAACACCCACAACCCCAGGGGTTGCTGATGCTTGCCCTGCTGTGTATGGTTCGATTCGGGCTCTTTCCTCTACATATGGCGCTGTGGCATGCCTCCTTTCTTCTTGTGTACCCGCTCGTGGGGTAGGCTAATGGGTAGTGACAGAGTGTGGATGCTTAATCCTCCTTATGCCTGCGTATAGATAGCCTAGGTACTCTGGTCCCCTGTAGGCGTTCCCTTTCTGTCTTTCTTTCTCACCCAGGGATTGCCATTCTGTATCACTATAGGTGGATGATACCTCTTGTGAATAAAGGGACATAATAGTGGTCCCTGCGATTGCGTGTTGCCTCTGCCCCTCCTGCACTAGTACTGTTCCCACTCTCAATGCCTTAAATACATATAATCATTTTGTATCGATTTGTATGCAGCTGGGCCACTCAGCAGGCCTGCCTTGACACGCTGCCTGGACTGGTGAACCTGCAGCACCTGGAGGCCAGGGTGCGGGCAGATCCAGACCCCAACAATGACCTAGATGATCAGTTCCAGTCGGACGACGAGGGCCCGAGTGAGGCGGACCAGGCCAGGGCTGACAAGATGGCCATTCAGGCCCTGCAGGTTTGTTTGCTGGCCCCTTGGTGCTATTGGAACATTCTTTCCCTGGGATGTGCCTGTAATCTGTGGGAATGAGCCTTCGATGATGGGGTCGTGTACGTTGTGACGTTTGCCACCCATGTTTGTTCCCTTCCTTTCATTTTCTGAAGGGAGTGTGATGGCTGGCCGGGCTGCCTAATCATTGGAGATGGACACAGTGGAAATACCGCAATACCTGTTGATATTATCTTTAAATAGAAAAGGTACCTGCATACATGTAAATATGAAATGGATTGACAAGAATAATAGATGACTTAATCAGATCAAGATATGATCAATGAGGTAATGATTGTGAACATCATGTACCCCTAATCGATGATCATGCCCAGTGCCTTATTAATGGTCGATGTAAATGTTCCCTGCAGGGTATATGCCGGCTGACCAGGCTGCGTACCCTTTGCCTGGACCTGGTAGGCTGCCTCAAGCCACTGAAAAGTTGCCCGCACCACCTCTCAGCCTTGGGCAACCTCACCGCGCTTGAGCAGCTGACCTTGGAGGCAATGGGCAAGCAGCACTGCCAGGAGGCGCTGGAGGCGATTGGCACCCTTCCCTGCCTTGCCCGCCTGGATATTGGGATTATGGACAACCTGAGTGCGCTGACTTGCCTGGCCCCCCTGCCCAGCCTCACCCACCTCGAAGCCTCTGCCGAATACTGCCCATACGGACAAGACAGGCAGGCATGGGTACGGGCCCTGGCTGCACAGCCGTGCCTCAGCAGCCTCTGCGTCAATTTCATGTTGGTGGAGTTTGACGGGGCCCGCGTGCAGGGGCCTGGGTCAGTTGCCTTCGAAGCCCTGGCGGCCCTGACAAAGCTGGTGTTGTGCGGCCAGGCGGCAGTCACCAGCCTGCCCACCACCCTCAGGGAGTTGACCCTTGACAGGAGGGGTGGGGAGCCAGCGGACGCCGACCAGCTGCCTGCTGTACTGGCCCCCATCACCCGCCTCACCTCCCTCATTCTGAGCCCCTTGCGGGTGCCCGAGTGCCGCACGGAGCAGATACTAACAGGCAAGACCCTTAGCTTAGTAGTAGTTGCGGTTGCAGTCTCTTTCCTTTCCGTTTTTTGCTTTGTCCACGTTTTCCCGCTTCCCCCCCTTTTTTGTCAGGAATGGCTCCGCCCGGGAGTTGCCTCTGGTCCTTTCCCATTGTGGCACCCTGTTCTTGTCTTAATCAGTGATTCTTGGAAAGCATCACCTTCACCTGCCGTTGTTCATCAGCAGCGCTGTTCTGGACAGAGGACATCTTCTGAATGATCATCTATTTTGCAGGCATGTCCCAGCTGCAGGCACTCAGCCTGGACTGGATTTTTGTTGTCTGTTTATATGAATAAATGTATTATTTATTTGCAGGCATGACCCAGCTGCAGGCACTCAGCCTGGACTGCCGGCCAGCCACTGCCGACTCGCATGGGGAGCTGCCCACCCTTGATCTGGTGCTCCCCAACCTGCCCTGCCTCCACACCCTGGAGGTGGTGATGCACAGCTGGTGCCACAAGGGGGGCAACGGGCTGCGCAGGCTGGTTGTGCCCATTAAACAGCTGAGCATTGCCATGCACCTGCCTGCAGACGTGGCCAGGCTGGCGTGCAGCCTGCAGTGGCGCCCGGGGTGTGCGGGCGCAGCGGTGAAGATGGTGGGGCGGCATGGCAGGTGCGCAGTATCATCTAGGGCCTAGGGTGTTTTACTTGTTATGATAATATGGGCCTATTGTACACCTTTTTTGACAAAGTGCCAATGCAAAAGTGTGAGGGTGAAGTAAGGCTACGATGGCTTGAGATGAAGGAAAATTTTTATTTCTGACTTTATTTAAGGCAGCAGAAAATGGTGGGCACAGCAAGGTGCATGCTACCTCTCCTTTATCTATGCCCTTACTCTCTGATGGGCCCTACTACCTAAAGTAAATTTAGCCTGAGGTGGACACCAGGGGGACCCTTGTCTGCCCCATGCAAATCTGCCCTTGCTGACCCTGTAGTGCGTTTGTAACTTTTTGCCCTTGTAATTCCTCCTGTCCGTGTAGGTGGTATGGGCTGGAAGTGGCACCGGGCGAGCCCAGCAAGCCTGATGACGTTTGGAGGCTGGGGAGGCAGGTGGTGTGGGGCAATGCCGCCGAGTGCAGCAAGCGCCTGGATGGTTGTTCTGGGTACCCGGGGAGGAGGGGCGCCTGCACGGTGGTGGGGGGGAAGGAGGATGGCGGTGGGGGGGGAGTTCGTGGTGGAGGTGGTGCCAAGGGGGCGGAGGCACTGGCGGAGGCGCTGGTTGTGGACAGCATGTTTGTGGCCTGCCTGGGCCTCACAGAATTTCGTTGAAAATATGTCGCATTACATGTCGTGGCTAGCTTGCAGTCCAGGACTGAAGGTTGAATTATCGTAAGAAAGAAGAAAGAAAGGAAGAAAGGGAACGCGCAGAGGCGTAGTTAGGGGACCACTGGCTCGCACCAGGGCACCACACCAGCCAGAACGGCTGGTCAAAGATAGGCCTTGAGGCCTATTTAGCCAATGCCAGCAGCAGGCATGGCATGCAGAAGGGAATCGTATGTAAAGGTGGCAAGAGATATGGTGAGGAGCCTTGATGTATGTTACAACACAAGCGTATATTTGGTTCATTGTGCATAACAAAGGCAATGCATGTAATGGCGCATAAATTACAAACATTTGTAAAGTTATTGCAGCAGTGGCATCAGGTACGCCAAATGCAAATGTTCAGCAACCAATGTACGTTCAATTGACAATACTGTAACTTTACAGTGTTGTCAAGTCACTGCAACGCCAACTGCGGGGCCTTTTGAGGGGCGCAAAGTCAAGAAGATAAAGAAATACAGGGATTACGCCTGAGTTAGCTCGCTTTACAGGAAAGTTTCAGCAGTTCAAGATGGCATGACATGGCAATTTGCGCAAAAAATAAAGATGCATGCGTGCATCCCCTGTGCGCCATCAATGATTCATTTATTTACTGACAATCAACTTGACGCATTGCCGCCGTCTCCTTGTGTGGTGGCTTCTGCCTTGGCTTGCCGTTTGCTGGCATGCTCCTTGCCGGTGCGTGTGCTCCCTCGTTTCCGCTTGCCACTCCTTTGGGAAAGCTGTTGGCGCAGCTCCTCCAGCTGCTCCCCAACCCTAGCCAAGGGTATGACATCATCGCCCTGAAATGGCTGGCTGCACACGCTGCAATGGTTGTCATCCAACTGCACCCACATCAGGACTCAGTGCTGAACGGCAACATAGCTACCAGCGCGTCAGCCTTTTACTTGATTACATACATCCCAACAAACCATCCAGTCTGAGATCAGCAGTTTGCCCTACATGCTCCATCCATGAGCGATTGCAGCTGTCCTTTACCAAGGTAAGTGGGTGCTGCGTATGAATATGAAGTCAAAAATCTCACCATCATCAGGTCATACAGTACAAACCGCCAGTACATCCATGCATGCAAATCAAGCCATGTCCTGAGCACAAACGCCCCAAAGGCTTCCACCCCATGGCTTTCAATTACCTGTTTGATAGCCCTATCACTGAACACGTGCCCACAGGTGCTTAGCGCCGAGAATGGGTACTGGTCTGAAGGGAGCGAGGTGATGGGGCATGTGGGTACAGGCGGCCGATCGCTGCCTGCCCCGTCATGGCTCTCATTGGCGAGGTGGACTGGAAACACGTCCTTGGAGGACTTGAGGTGACTGAAAGCTGTGCCGCCTTGTCTCAACTGGTTGATGTACAGGTGCTGCGGGCAAAGGTGGTGGTGAACGCCATGCAACACCATGAAGTGCTACGCCATGCCATGTCGCGCAGTTCATGCTGCGCGATGCCATGCCATGCTGGGAAAATAAATACAAAATAGGTTGTATTTATGTACACATGGGAAGGTTGCAAAGCATACCTGTGCCGCATCATTGCTGAATACCCCTTTCTGAGCCAGCAAAAAGGTGATCACGGCCTCTTTGTTGTACAAAAATCCCAGGAAGTCGCAGACGATTGGTGACTGTAGCTCACTGCTGCTGAGCGCACAGGTGGTAAATCGCATAAGCCTGTGGGTGGTAAACACATATAATGGTAACCATACAACGTAAATAGCAACTTCAGCGCTGCCTGAAAGCGAGCAGGCTGCGCGAACCCTGAGTGACACTCAACCTGCGCAGCTATATGCATGCAAGTTTGTTCTGTAAGTCATTACTAGAACCCGCTGAACAAGCAAAGAGCATGTACAACCCACGAACAGATGTTACATCCGAAGTTACAGCACCTGAGCCATCATTTTAAAGTTTACCTGGTTGCCTTTGCATCCACCTGCTCCTTTGCAGGCACTCCTGATGTGCTGACGCTGCCGCCCCGAGTAGAACGACTGGTGTCTCTGTTGGTGACATCCCAAGACTGGCCTCGCAGCACATCTGACCGCGTAATATACGATCCCCCGTCCAACCCCATGTGGGCAACGTCAAGGCCTCAGTGTCACCAAGTTCCGAGTTCCCGGTGCAGCTGCCAGTGCAGGAACTATTCTCCAGTAATAGGGCGCGCAGATACGTGTCGACCATGTTCTCTGAGCGCTAGTTATTGAGCGGTTACAGGGGTTACGAAGTTGTGAAGTTTCCGAAGTTGGCGCATAATGCATGCATATGGCTAGGGTTTTGCACTTGCCCTAGGGTTGGCCGTCGCCTTGGCGGCCATTCTGGTGTGTGTGCCAGTATGCACAGCGGACATATTCCAGCTGCAAACCACTTACCGCAATGAGGGCAGTGATTTTCTGTCGTCACCGCCTTTCCGTTTCGCTGCAACTCCCGCCACACCAACACCTACGTGCACGTTTCCAATGCTATAGCTAGCCAGCTCGCACAGGACCCAATTCGCAGCCGTTCGCGCTACACCGTAACGCTTTGCACGCAGACAACACTTACCACGATATCAAAGGCCGCTTTGCTATTACAGAGCAGCGGAAAACCCCAACTTGGCTTACGAGTATCGAACATCCATATGCATGCATATGTGCTGTGGCGGCACTGCTACCGCCCCGCCTGCAGACGCAGCTTGCAGTGAGCAGAGCTGGTTTAGGCGTTCATAAAGGTATAAGCAGTCTGAACATCCATACCTAAGGGGCTGTCGTATTGCCGAGAGCACCATGGTGGAGGAGAAGCGCCAGAGTAAGAAGCAGAAGACACTGGGTGTGGAAGAAGCTGCGCAGGTGTGTGGTCAGGGTTTGGGGTTGCAGTTGCAGTGAAAAATCATCTTCAGCTGTCACCGGCTTGTTGCCTTGTGCGCCTTGAGGCGCACACCAGTGACAGGAATGCCCACAACATATTGTGTGCGTAATAACGCCTGCTAGAGACACCAGAGAGCAACGCAAGTGGCTCGGGTTACTAACATTCACTGTGCAGTTGTGCAAAGGTTCCAGAGCGTTTGGACCATTGAAAGTCTTTTGACAGTGTTGGATTTCATGGCTAGTCAGCATCAGCGAGTGTCCTCTGACACTGGGCTGCCTGTGCTTCCCTTGCAGCTTCAAGCCCTAGAGCAGGAGTTGTTCAACATAACGCCAGCACACGAGGAAGACAACGGCACACTGTATGATTTGATCGGGGCGCTTGATCGGGTACGGTGTTACAAGTCATGCATGCCAGCTGCAGCACTAGCAAGTGATAGTTTAGAGCCACTATCACCCATAACATGTGATCTTACCTTGCTCACCCCATGCACCTGGCTGGACACTGATTGAGTTGCATGCCAATTTTATGCACTGCGTGAAAGGTGGACTCTGTTGAGATGGCGTCTTCCAGGTAGTCAACTAGGTTTGGGGTTTAGGGATTAGTCTAGGGTTTAGGATTGACAACTGCAACACATAACGCTGACCAGTATCTGCAATGCGTCGGCAGGAGGGCGAAGCTGCCGAGCAGGCCTTCTCACAACTAGTCTACGAGGACCGGGGTCAGTCGGATAAGCCCAGCACTGCTGCGCGGCGGCCGGTGTGGGAGGATGCGGATGATGCCACGCTTACGGTCAATGTCACGGGGAGGAACCGGCTCAAGAAGCTGCAGCAGGAGGATGGGCCGGGGGGGGAGGTGTTGACAGGTACAGGGGCAGGGTCAAGCATGCTGGGCGAAGCATGCCCTTCTCATTCTCACGAGGTTTGCGATTGCGATGGATCCCAGCTTGGCGTGGCCAGCAAGCGATGAGTGCAATGTTTAGTGTAGGAATTTGACGTCTGTTTTGGGTGCATTCCTGGTATGCTGTGCCCACTTTCCTGCCCCATTGTGCAAGTGTGCATGCATGGTGGCATGACATAGGGTTCAGGGTGTAAGGTCTGCATTCGTCATGGCGTAGCTGGGGGCATGAGCTGCACATGTGGTGGTCAATGAAGCATTGGTCATGTGCATTGCGGCCTGGGGCCTGATGTGGATTGCCCCATGATCAAGGGTTTAGGGTTTCAAGGTGTAGGGTTGAATTTGGCAGATAAGGTCTGATTTGACTGAGTGTAGAGATTCGGCTCTGACGTGGATTGGCTCGTGCCAGGCCTTGAGTATGAGAAGGCGCTGCGGCAGCAGCATGCCAAAATCAACGTGCGCACCTCATGGGCGGTGCCCGCGGACAAGCGGCGATCCAAGAAGGCGGCCAAGGCGGGGCGGGCCAGCGGGTCAAAGGCGGTGGAGTGGAGCGACGACGAGGAGTTTGATGGGTAATGCATGCACAACATACTGGTTTTGACTAGGGAGTATTGAACCGCGTGTGCATGTGCATCCCAGCTGAAGCAACCACACTGACATGCCCCAGTGCATGCAGCCTGGATGCGGTTGCCATGGTCAACATGGCCACTGACAGATATGTGAACCGGCCCACCTCGCTGCCATTGCTTTGGTGCATCCTTGCATCCACATGATATCATCTAGGCAGGAGCCTCACGCTACTGCACCGCATGATCTAGGCTCCAGGGTTTCGAGTTTTGGTGGAATAGGGGTCTCACCAAATCGTCCTGTGCCTGCAGCCTGGACGCAGCCGCCATGTTCAACATGACCGCTGACAGCCTGGTGGACCAGCCCACCTCGCTGCCATCTGGCTCCATCGCCCTCACCCGGCTGAGGGATGCCAACCAGCACGAGCCCCACGCGAGCGTGGTCAGATCGGTGGAGTTCCACCCCAACGGACAGCTGCTCATGACTGCGGGGCTGGATAAGAGGATGAGCCTGTTTCACGTAGATGGCATACGGAACCACAAGGTCCAGAGCGTGTTTTTTGATGACCTGCCGGTGTACAAGGCGGCGTTTGCTAACGGCGGAGCGCAGGTGGGTGGCGGGGGGCAAGTGTGCGTCAATAACAAGCTGTATGGGGTGCATGTCGGTTGTCCCTTGGACATGTACCACCATTCACGCATGGTGCATCTACAAAGGCATGTCTGCATTGGGATGGTGGCTGTCAGGAGCCTCAAATTATCCTGCGCATTGTCCATTGCCACTTTTAACGTCATTTAAAACCCTTGCAAAACCCTGGGAAAATATTGGATCACGAGGCCTCAGTGTGAAGAGCACGAAAGGAATGTTGCCAGTGTATTCTTACCAGAGCCTGCGTCTTGGTTTACATTAAATTTCATATGGCAGTCAACGGGTTGCTGACCGTTGCTCCTTGCGCATGCAGCTGCTGGCATCGGGGCGGCGCGCCCACTTCTACGTGGTGGACGTGGAGGGGGGCCAGGTGGAGCGCATCAACGGGCTGATGGGGAGGGAGGAGCGCAGCTATGAGAGCTTTGTGACCACAGTCTCCACCTCCCAGCCCACGGTGGCGTTCCTGGGCAGCCAGGGCTATGTGCCCCTGTTCTCGCTGCGGTCCAGGCAGTCCATTGGCGTGCTCAAGATGAATGGAACGGTGCACTCGGCAGCTTTTACTGCGGATGGCAGCTACCTGCTGACGTCAGGTGGGAATCCGATGCAATGGGTGGCTGCATACCGCCCATGCAACAGACATGGCATGTTACAGGCGTGCGCATCCTAATGCATGCGTCTGGGGTAGAGTGCACTGGCACGCGCCATATGCTGTTGTTCAAGTTGACTTTCTGCGGACACTGGCCCTCCAACGCATCCTCATTGTGTGCACCCTCATGTGGACCTGCGTCATCATGAGCCTTTGTTTTTCCGTCAACTCCACACCTAAAGATCATACTGGAGTTGGTCTGAAACCCTGTCTCTGTGCGCAGGTGGGGACGGGATTGTGCACACCTGGGACCTGCGCACCCGGCGCTGCTTGCAGCGCGAGTATGACGAGGGATGCATCCGGGGCACTGCCCTGGCCCTCTCCTCAGACAACCGCTACCTTGCAGCGGGCGCCAGCAGCGGCGTGGTCAACCTGTACCACTATCAGCCGCCGCCCGCCGGCGCCGCCCCCGCCGGCCCACTGGCGCCGCGCCCCGCAGTACACGTCACCCCTGCCAAAACCCTCCTGAACCTCACCACTCGGGTGGACAACCTGGTGTTCAGCCCCGACAGCCAGATGCTGGCCATGAGCTCCAATGTGAAGAAGGACGCCCTGCGGGTGGTGCACCTGCCCTCAGCCACCGTGTTTGCCAACTGGCCGACCGCCAAGACGCCGCTGCACAAGGTGACCGCCATGGGGTTCAGCCCACACTGTGGGTTCTTGGCGGTGGGCAACGCGCGGGGGCGGGTGCTGCTGTACCGGCTACACCACTACCTGGCGGTGTGAGCTGGCACTTAGCGCTGAGGCTGATACACCTGTTGCCAGTCACAGCAAGGTATGTTTGCTCTCTGGCCCAACATGTGCAGCGAAGGAGCCATGAGGTTCAGCCCCGACTGTGGTTTGTGGTGGACCAAAGTGGGCAAAGGGCGGGGATGGGTGCTTTACCAGCTGATACCACTATTTGGCACTGTGGCCCAAGGCCTGGGGTTGTGGCTGGATTAATATGGCAGGTCTTTTTTTCATGCTTATGAGGACTCTTGAGTGCACATTGGACTCGAAGACAGTTGTGTACGATTTGGACACACCAACTTGCCCCTGTAAAAGTAGCACTTTTACCCCCCTCACCCTTTTATCCCACCTTTTACTGTGCACAGAGGCTGAGGCAGAGGTCATTATGCACGGTTGACACAAGTTTAGTGGATTATCGCTATGGCGCAGAATGACTCGGACCCATTGCGCTAAGGTGTGTGGGGGCACAGGGCATGGCATGGCGCATGCTGTGGGGATTTGAGTCACAAAAGACAACAGGGACAAGGGCCGAAGCACGCAAAGTGACTCAACCTGAGGAAGTCGCTCTTGAAAGCCGGTGACACCTGATGAACACTAGACAGTGGGGGTCATGCCGGCCATGACTCAAGGCAATGCTGCATGCCATGGGGCATGGCGCATGCCAGGGGGCTGAGTCACAACTTCCACACATGCATTTTGCAGAAACTGAGAGCGCACCGAAATTAAAGTGGTGCTATCAGGCAGGAGCGCAAACCAGCAGGCAGGCGTGTAGAGGGTGGCGCACGTGGGTTCACAGTGTGGCTCACGTGCCCACTTGGGGCGCAACTTTAGTTGCCCCAATTCAACCTCCCACGTCGCTAGATCAGACAAGTAGAAGGCCAGGAGGAACGTAGAACGCAGCTTGAGCGAGATCTGGAGTGCGCCTGTGTCATAGCACGCCGTTTCGGTGGTCACTGCCGATACCCCCACCCGGCCCAGTCGAAACCTTGCGTTCAGGGGTCCAGTACTGCCCACTAGGCCGAGTCACACAGTGCCAGGCGACCGCCCACCACACCCGTTCAAAACTTGTGGGTTTGGCTGACAGAACTCACCTTTGCGCGTTTTGGGTTGAGGGCTCGTATTCAAACAGGGCCCGCCAAGGGCTACGAGCCAATGTGTCCTATCAACAGGATCAGTTGGGTACTTCCCAGGCTGGGGTTACCTGACAACGAGCGTGTCTTGTGCCTCCTCCTGACAAGCGCTGCGGATAAGCTCGACAGACCGACGGCGGAGGCGATAGGCCAGGTGCTTATCGGCCAAGCCCTGATACGCAAGGCGGGGGTTGAGGCGCTGCTGAGGTTTGAATTCCACACCCTGCACCACCTAGCTCGCCACGGGTGCGTGCTCTCCTTGGGCAAGCTTCTCAGCGCAGCGGAATTCAACTCAGCGCTGGACAGCATAGTTGGAGCTTTGGCTAGCCAGGACGCTGAGGGGAACACGCCTCTGCACTTGCTCCTAACCCACCTCGGGTGTCACGGCCAGCTCCAGGCACACCCCAAACCGTGCGAGGTAGCAGCCCTCGTGGGACTCTTCCCTCAGCAAGTGGATCTGAACACGCCCGACCACCAAGGTCGAACCCCATTGGCGCTCGCAGTTGAGCGACGGTGCCAGCTTTGCGTCAGCGCACTCCTCACCAGGCTGACCTACCAACAGGTGGGGCATCACTGGTTTGAAAAACCTGTTCAGCTCCCGCCTGCTTGGCTCCCGTGGCTGCTGTTGCATGTCGCCCCAAGGGCACCGTAGGCTGTTCTAGCTCGCAGGCCCCGTTCTCACGTCGTGGTTTTGTCTCGCAGGTGCACCACATGTGCAACGGGAATGGCCTGTCAGCCCTCGGGCTGGCTGGGAAGCAGGGGGACACCGACCTTATCCAGAGCCTGTTGGCCAAGCAGCCAGAGGACGCTTCAGAGGTCCAGATACGAGACAGCCAGCTGTGCATCTCCCTCATCGTCTCCCTACTGGCTGGCCAGTCTGAGACTGCGGAGGTAACCCCAGGATCTTTTTCTATTTTCTGGACCCCCTGTTAATTGCCCCGGATCCTGTGATTCCTTCTAGGGTGTTCTAGTACGTTCCCTGATCACTCACCTTCCAATTCTCTCTCAGGTGTTGCTGGGAGAAGCTATTAGGCACAACGCCTTCAACATGCCAGTGGCCAATACCCTGCCCACCGCTTTCCTGAACAGCCAGCCAGACGCAGTCAAGAGGCTGATACTGGCCCAGGCGCCTTTCATATGCTATCCTGCCGCCATGGGCCACCAGCAGTGCCTCTCCAAGCTGCTGGAAATGGGCGCACAGGTAGGGTGGGAGTCTTGGGGGCGTACTGGGCAGGGGGGGCAGTGCTAGGTTGCATCCCTGCTTGTTGCTGCTTCCTTTCCCTGTGCTGGGACGAACTGGCGTGGTGCGTGGGAACGCACAAAGGCAGGATTAAGGGCCACTGCCCTGTACCAAAGCACCACAGTCAGCCATATCGGTTGTTGTTGTGGTCATTTTAATTTTTTTATATGTTTATTGAATTGTTTCTTTTTTGGGCGCACAGGTTGACCGCGCCGACAGTGAGGGGTGGACAGCCCTGATGGCTGCGGCGAGCGAAGGCCAGCTGTCATGTGTGCAGGCGCTGCTGGCTGCGGGGGCAATTGTGGACCTCCAGTCGGGGGTAGGGAGGAGCGCTGTCTGGCTCGCTGCCATGAGGTGCGAAAATAAAACCCTAAAATGTGACCTGAGCTGCTGTTGCAACACCCGTACCCCTAACTCTGGCATGCACGACGTGAAGTTGTCACCCTAATGTTTGTGAGGTGGGCGGAGCAGTAACCCTGACCTCTGCATTGGGTTGCTGCTGTGAGGCGAAACCTTGTTGCTACATGTACACATATAATCACAACAATCTGGGAATGCAATGGGGTTGCCTTACCTAATATGTCAGTGCAGTGCTGCGTTGCATGCGCATGGGGTCACAACCGCATGGAGGCGCTCCTGCAGGCCTGCTGCGTAGCTCTTGGTGCTAATTGTATTTACGTATGGTTTTATTTAAAATTATTCAATTTATCTTGGGTGGTGTGCAGCGGTCATGAGGCGTGCCTGGAGGCGCTCCTGGGGGCAGGCGGGACCCCCGAGCTTGCAGAGGAGCACTGCGGCTACACCCCGGTCATGATCGCAGCAGCAAAGGGCCACCACGCCTGCCTGACCCTCCTCAAGGACAAGTACAATGCAGCTGTGAACACGCAGGTGAGAAATGCAGCTGCCGCAACCTTACCCCATCTCCGTTCCCACTTCAGTGGAGATGTGCAGCTGGGCCGCATCCGCATATTCATTCTCCCACACTGCCTCCATCCCCACATTCCCAGTCCCCCCACCTCCCCCATATGTCTCCTGAGGCGCGACGGGTACTTTATAATTCTTGTATGTATGCTCATTACCTCACCCATCCCCCTTCTAGGGTAAAGACGGGAGCACCGCCCTGCACCTGGCCGCCAAGTTTGGCCACACCAGCTGCGTGGAATCCCTGCTGGCATGGGGTGCGGAGATGCGCGTGCTGGACAAGGCTGGCTGCTCTGCGCTGTGGCTGGGGGCCACAGGGGGCCACCTGGCGGCTGTGGAGTGCCTGCTGGGGGCGGGGTGTGCGCTGGACGACAAGAGCGCGGCGGAGGTGTACAAGCTGTTTGACAAGCATGGCGTGTACCAGACCAACTGGGAGGTGCGCCATCAGCGAGTTTAGGGTTTAGGGTTTAGGGACAGCGCAGCAGCAGTGGCAGGTGTTGCAGGGTGTCGTTCCCTGGTGGGAAGCTCCGGGTGCCATCAACCACCCCATCCGCTCATTGCAGCCAATTCTCGCACAGATGCAGGGCCCTGATGCATCAATCTCCCCGCATATGTGGGTTGTCATGCACGTATGCACTGGCAGTCTCTGAAACGCCCACGGGTATCTGAACAGGATGAGAAAGTGCCTGATGACCTAGCCTCCGCCAACTCCTCGCCCTGAAACTACCGCGCCTGTTGAAAACGTTTTTCATGTTCTTTGTATGTTTCCCTTGCGCAGGTGGTGGAGGTGGCGGGGAACAGCGCCCAGCTGTGGGCCTTCACAGGCTGCGAGGAGTTCTTCAAGCGGCCCCAGGGCGCCCCGCGCTCCTCCCGGGCATGCACCCTGCTGCTTGAGATGACGTGTGAGCTCCTGGACTCGCTGCTGTTTCAGCTGTCAAGCATGGACAACAAGTGCCTCGGCAGGTAGGGACAGGCAAGGGAATGGCCAGCCTCAGAGGCCTGGGGCACTCTCACACTGTGCCAATCTACTATACAAGCTCTTTTCATGTCACCTTGTGGCGCCCGTTTAGGGTTCTGGTTTCTCAACCAATGCCCCCGTATCAATATGCAGCATAAATGATTGGCTTGCTAGACTTTCTTGTCATGTTACCTATATGTACTGTATATGGTTTAATCTTGTAAGATTTATTATAAACATCCTTGTAACTGTCCCCGGCATTCATATGTATTACACCCAATTCATTGATCATTTGTCGTTATACCCTTGCAATCATCCTCCGCAGGCGCCCAGCGTACCTCCTCAGCATGCTCTGCGTGCGCGCCGAGGGCATGGAGCTCGCCCAGCTGCGCCAGCGCCTCACCTTCCAGTGGTACTCCCTGGTGCACCTCCTGGAGCACGTGCAACGCTCTGGGCTCACCCACCCATCGATGGCAGTCGAGGCACCCACACTGATCAGCCGCCTGGGCAGCCTACTCACCGCCTTCCACGATGGCTGGACCCTCATTTGGCCCCACAGTAGCAGGAATGACAGCCCGATGACTCAGGCGCTGCGGGCTTTCCGGCCCTTGTTGAACGACATTGTGGCCAGCAGGATGGTGGCTAATGACCCGGTGGCCTGGCACTTCCTGCTGGAGCATGATGACATCCTCAACCTGATGAACAAGCAGGTGAGCGGGGGCTCTGTACAAATGCTGCAAACTGTTTAGGATACAAAATATTTACATGAATGTTAGCTTATTGCTAAAGGGTTATTACAGCCAGACATTGCAATGCATTGAGTGCCATTTGCCTGTTTGCAAAGGGGCGAATGACCTGCGGCCTGGCACTTCTTTCTGGAGCATGATGACATCCATGCACATTCCATTGGGTGTGCTGAGCATGCCTTGATTTGGTTTTGCAGACACTGCTGCAGAGTGAGGCTGCTCTCTGCAATGGGATAAGTGGGAGGAAGCGCGAGCGACCCCTGCTGACTGTCCACAGGTCAAACATCATGGATGGAATCTGCCAGCTAAGGTGCGTAAAGTGCATAGCTGCAAGGTATGGCTTACAAAGGTGCTGCAGGTGATTACATGCTGGCATTTAGCAACGCACATGGCCATCAAATGAGCCAAGCATTGCTGCTGCATCTATAACTGGCGCCGACTGCCACCAGTGTTGACTCACCCTCTTCCATAAATACGACACATCATGATCCGCATTGGTTGACTGCTGCAGGGACGACATCGTCACAATGACAGAGCACGTGGCCCATGGTGTGAACGTCAAGTTTGAGGGGGAGAATGGGGCAGGGGACGGCGTCAGGCGCGAGTGGTTTCAGATGGTGGCATGTGAGTACCTGAATCTGGATTATGGCCTCTTCACGACAGTGGATGGGCGCACCTACCAGCCAGCTGCCCACTCGGAGATCCACGCCGACAACCTGGCGTACTTTGAAGCCTTTGGTGAGACTCACTGACCAGCGCACAAATGCAGAAGCCATTGCTCTACCCACATGAGGCATGCATCAATGCCAACTGCTTGTGTGTGAATTTCCAGTGCACCCTGCTTACATAATCTATAGGGTTTTGGGTTTAGCACCAGCATCACCTGTAATTTGTGTCCTCAATCAAAATAACAATAGCACATGCCTTGCACGTAATTCTAATTTTGACACTTTGCTGCAATGTGTTAGCGCACCCATGCTTTTCAAGTTTAAAAGTCGCCAGCAATTGTCTTCTCTACTTTGCTGTAGGATCTGTGGTAGGACTTGCACTCCTGCATGGTTCCCAGCTGCCCGGCGTGCATTTCACCGTCGCCTTCCTCAAAACCATCCTGGGGCACGAGCTTGGTGTGGATGACTTGAGGCATGCTGACAGCCAGCTGTACGACCAGCTACAGAAGCTTGCCAAGGGGGAGTGGAAGGCAGAGGACATGTGCTTGACCTTCACAGCCAGGGATGAGCTTGGCAACGAGGTGAGCTGGCGCATGGCACATGTAGCATTGCATCGTGTCAGATTGTTTCCACATGGTTTACAGTTTACTAGTGCATGTGATGGGGTAGCCTGTGGTAACTTTTAGGCTGTGATAATGTATAATATGCACTTGCCTGTGATATCTAGATGCATCCTCTTTGCATTTGATAGCTGGCTGGGAGCACACACAGGATACTGATTGCTTGTGAGATCAGACATCGAATGCATTAAATGCATCAGCGCGGAAGGCCAATTGGCGCACCTCGTGGTCCACAGGTGGAGCTTGTGCCTGGAGGCGCACACCTGGATGTGACGGAGGACAACAAATCTGATTACATTGCTGTGCTGGCCATGCACAAGCTGCTGGGAGGCGCCAAGCAGGCAGAGGCGTTCAAGACTGGGCTAGGGCGCATACTGCCAGACAGGGTGCTCTCACTCATGAAGCGGTGAGTGTGCAGCCCCTGGAAACGTATACCCTAATTGAAAACCCTAATTCTGAACAACATACTGCCATTGGCAGACAGGGTGCTCTCACGCATGAAGCGGTATGTACCAGTATGGGTGTCAGGTGGAGACCTTGAACCGTGATGAGCTTAGAGAGTGCTGCATGGAGCACTGAGTGTGAAGTCAAGGAGTGCCTGATGTGTGCAATGCACAGGTCATGCGTGCAGCAGTGATTTGCAGAGGTGGAGTGGGCAGGTTGCTATAAAATGACAACCCCTGGCAGCTGCTTTCAGTTTTATTATTTCAAACGTAACCAACCAACTATTGTAAACCTTGCAGTTGCCTCTCTGAGGAGGAGCTAGACAAGCTCATTGCCGGGGATGACATCATCGATACGGAGGACTGGCAGGCAAACACGCGCTATGAGCAGTGCTCCGCTGGCAACAAGCAGGTCCTGTGGTTCTGGAGTGTGGTCAAGGAGTTTTCCCAGCAGCAGCGGCAGCAAGTGCTGGTGTTTGTTACCTCCAGCATGGCAGTGCCAGCAGGTGAGGGTAAAGCAATTGTGCTGTGAATCAAATAACAATGGCACATCAATTAGTACACTGGTTACAGTGTCCACTCGTTTCCAGTTTTTGCCGTGATGAAATATCTTATTGGTGTGCCATTCTCATTCGGCTTGCATACTTCATCAAAACACGACATGGCATTCCTCCAATCTTTATACAATGCTGTGCTTCATGGTGAATCTTTGAGCCTGTAACCTCCCTTTCTGCAGGTGGCTTCAATGCCCTGATGGGGTTCAACGGCAACCGCCAGAAGTTCTGCATCAGCGTGGCACAGCAGGAGGGAGATGCCAGGCTGCCACGGGCCTCAACCTGCTTCAACACGCTGTACCTGCCAGCCTACTCGTCCAAAGAGGTGCTGAGGCAGAAGCTGCTGCAGGCCATGCAAGGCTCCCATGTGTTTGATGAAGGTAAGCCAGCTCATAGCTCATAATTACAAGGCATGCAGCAGTGCAGCCAGATCAGGAGCCACCCTTGCACAACTTGCGCCAGCCGGCTATGTCCTGGAAAGCCTTATTCCATACCTGAGAAAAGAAACATCAAGATCCTAAGTATCAGAGCAGCACATCCTATGATGTATGCATTTGAACATGCCCTAGAGATGTTCCCTTCGTCATGGAACTGCTTGTATTTTTGTTGACCAAGTCCTGCTTGCTCCTTGTGCACTGCACAGCGAGGATGTACGCCACAGTGTACATGGCGCTTGTGTACACTGAGGTGCACGCCACCCCAAAGTTGCGACACATCATTGTCTATACCTGCTCGCGGTCACTCACGAACATGCAGCTGCTGTTACCAGTAATGTGCTTTCTTGTGAGTGAGCAGTTGTACAGGGCTACCAAAGTTTTGCTGTGAACAACACATGCCAATGTAGAGTAAGAAGCAGTTCATTGCCTCTGCATTACCATACAATGGTGTGTAAATATCGTTTATGATGCTGCAGGAGTCATCACTCATAGGTGAGCCATGGCTAGGGGAGGCCAGGTGGTAAACCATGGAGGCTTTTCTGTGCCGTTGAAGATCGCAAAAAGCAAATTATGGTATAGTTTTCATGAGAACATGCCCAGGTTGGCAGGGCATATTTTATTGTGTGCATGTGTATTTATAGATCCACCTCCGTGATCCCCATTCTGATCATGACGCACTGCCTGAACCAGTGCTAGGCTATTAGCACTGGAACACCTGGTAAACGCCGCTGCAATGTGTTCATAGAGTTGTGGAGAGCCGTTTTCAAGGGCATCTTCTGACCTGACAACTCATGTGGTGGTTTTGGGCATTCCTATGTACATCAAGTTGTTTGTGCCACTCGCACTGCGTTTACTGTTATTTGCAAAATCGTGCTACGCTACAATTACAGCAATCAACGGCTGCATGCCACTAGAGTGAAGCAGCCGCAAAATGATTTTCGCCTTGTATTCCATGCTAGATTGAGCCTCCTGTGCCCCCTTTGGTTCGCTTTGCCTTGGGCCATGGTATGCTTTCACATGCAATTTTCAACCATGACATTGTGTGCAAATCATGTTCCACCCGTTTGACGTTGCAAGAGTTATTTTCAAGACAGGTTGTCACGGCATCGGTGATTATGCATTCAAGCCTCTTTTTTAGCCACCGGCAGCTGCAATGCCATGTTGTCGATGGTTGATAGTCCTGCTGCAAGATGTACAATGATGTTCTTTATTCAGTTTGACTGCAGTATACTATTCCTAGTATAATGCATTATTATTATTTTTATCATAAATTATCGCATCAGGCGCCATGGTCTTAATATATTGCAATACCTGTACTTTAAAAGTGATAGACTTTGCTGAGCATTCAAGAACGTCACGAAGTTCGTACTGCAATGATCCGGTTTAAGTTTGCCTCAGCTCGGGCAATGCTGTTATCATAACAATGTTCAGGAAATAATGTTTCTTGAAGTGAAAGATCATGATATTTTATTTGATACCATATGATGTATTGGATAATGGGTACTCCTGGGAAGGCTAGCAACACAAAGTCTTGCAACTGTGCAGAACATCTCAGTCATACAAATAATTGATACGATTGGATCATGTGCACCGGGTCCGCGGGTCAGCTAGCAGCTTGATGGCAACTCTCCCAGTGGCATGGCGTCAGGCGCAAATCATGCCGCCATCTGCAGAAGTTTTAGAAGAAGGGAAAAAGAAAGGAAGGGAACGTACAGAGGCGTAGTTAGGGGGCAACTGGCTCGCACCAGGGCACAATCAATATTGACTTGGGCGGGCTGCAAACTGTGTTTGTAAACAATGTACAAATTTCCATGAATGCATATGTGCGACACATCAGTGGAATCCCTGAAGTCAGAAATATTCTGCACTTGATAGCACGCATCATGCTGCAGCGCCAACTGTCACATTGTTTACATGTACACCTTGCCTAAAACTTGATGTCATTTATGAAGTATAACTTCAACAGCTGGTGTGCGCATCATGCATCATGATGGGGATCACTGACGATAGAGCATTCACATCGTGTACATACAGTATTGTAATGCTCGATCAGGTAAATATTGGTTAGGCGCCTGGCGTACTTCTGATAAAGCTGCTAACAATATGAATCATTCCTGAGGAACCACCTGAACTAGTGGTTGCTTGGCATGGTGCAATAAAAACTTCTGAGTGTGCCGCAGAAGGCTGCTTGTTGTTATTGCACTGTTACAACTGATAGTCTACTTACAAGGGTGCCCTTAAGCAGCTTTTCATACAACTGCATTCCCTGTGGGGCAGCCAGCTGTAGCTCCTAGAGGAGCTTAAAGGAGTCCGACTCATTTAGGTGACCACCTCAGGCTGACCCGGATGCATGCATGGCCCAGAACCTGAACAGCCATTCAATGTGGCGCTTCCAGAGCGGCCATGTAAAAGCCTTCCGGGAATTTCCAAAAATAAGGGACATCACTAAACGAATTCCTGTATGCCTTCCCGCCAAATGTAACAGGCGAGCATGCACATTGTCTACGTTGTCATTTGAGGTCCCACATTTGATTATTTGAAAATTGTAAACAATGCTAGTGACGATTTTGAGTACTGGGCTTGCAAGATATCATGACAAAAACACTTCAGTGGCTTGCGCAGGATTTTTGTCTCCCCAACCACAGCTGAACCAATACACCATGTCAATGGTAATTGCGCATGACCAAGGTCAACGTCCTCATTCCCCACCACCCACACAGCCGGGGTGCCACCGCCAGCGTTGGCCTTGCCCACTTCCACCACCACGATGTCGTCGGGGGTAAGCATGCCGACCTTGGTCATGTAATTGTTGACAACCCGGTCATTGCCCAAGTTGAAAAAAACGCGTTGACCTGGGATGGGGATAGGGGTTGGGGCTGTAAGGGGTGGTTAATGCATATCAGAGAAACAATCCAGGAAAAACCCAATAATTACACAGTACACAATAAACTACCTGTGCGATGCGTTCTGCAATGATACAATATTCCTTGGCAAGGTCATCATCTACTGCCTGGCAAGGTCATCAACATCACCAAGGTTATCATGGTCACGATCTACAAGCGTGGGTGCCACCTTGCCGCAGTGTACACTTGAACATCTGGGTGCTCAGCCTCCAAAAAGACTCTATACCCCATATGCAAGGAACATTGAATGTGAGAGCCGCACCTGGTACTTAGCCTCTGACCAAACGGCGTCGAGAAAGCCAAAAGAAATCAACCAACGCGCTGCCAAAGCCACGCAAGCCGAACCCGCGCACCACCAAGCTGAAGTCGGTGGGGGGGGGGAGGGGGTGGTGGTGGCGGCGGCTTGGGTGATGGGGGAGCGGGTGATGGCGGCGCAGGGGATGGTGGTGGTGGAGTGGGGGACGGGGGCATCGGCGAGGGGGGTGTGGGTGGTGGCGGCGCAGGGGATGGTGGTGGTGGAGTGGGGGATGGGGGCGCTGGCGAGGGGGGCTTGGGTGATGGCGGCGGAGGTGTTGGCGGCCGTGGTGATGGGGGCTGTGGTGATGGCGGTGTAGGTGGCGGCGATGATGTCGGGTTTAAGAGGAGCGTAGGTGTGATCACCTCCTTTATGGATGCAGGTACACCCACACCCAGCCCACCATTGGCGTTGGACCCCCACATGTAGGCTGTAGTGGTGCTGGTGATGGCAGCCATCATGTAGTTGCCCGCACTGACTGTTGTCGCTCCGTCCAGCATGGTAATGTGATAAGGGGAATCGGCCTCTGCTGTGGTTAAGGGTTGAGCCATCTGCCCAACGTCGTTTCTGCCCCAGCAGTACACCTTGTTGTCCAAGGTCAGCCCACAGACTTGGGTACTTGCCACGCTCAAGATTGCCCAGTTGGTGATGTTTTGCCCACCGGCTGGAGCGTCTACCGGGCTTGGCCATGTGGTGCTCGGCGATGCAGCACCGTTCCCCAGCTGCCCATACCCATTGTCTCCCCAGCAGTACGTAAGCGTGCCAGCTGGCGCTGTGCAGTGGGCGCAGGTATGAGATCCTCCAGCGCCCACAGTTGGGCAGCTCTGAAGGGAGGCGTGTCTCAACACAGTAGGCACAGTCAGGATTGTGACATTCTGTGTAAAGTACCCGTATTTGTCATAGCCCCAGCAAGCAATGTTGCCATCATCTGACGGTAAGGAAGCGACAATCCCGCACACATGGCTGCCCCCTGCGCTGATGGACCTCCACTCCGTGTAGCCTGCCGGCCTGCAGGTTTGGGACTGGGGTTTAGGGTTGGGGTTACCGCTGCCTGGAGGGGGGCCACCCTTCAATCACAGGAGGTAATGTGGGCAAAATTACTGTCAAGGTAGCACACATTATTTTCAGTTCATTTAATGTGAAGGCTAGCGCTACTTGATAGTCACATTCAGGGAGCCAACCCTGGCTCACCGAATTGTTGAAGGTGCTTGAAAAAGTCACCCCGCGTGCTACAAAGTCTGTGAATGGATGGAGCCAGACTACCCCCTCAAGAAAAACCAAACAACTTTCTAGAAAAGCCATTATAGTAGCTCTGACATGTTTGTTCAATATCATGATGTAGCGGACATTCAAAAATGAAATGGTGCCCATTTTCAACATGATGCTGTCCAATCTTCTCCCAATATTTGCTCAACATATGCTCATAGCGCGGTTGCATCTACCACTTTCAACCTCAAGCCCATGGGCACCCATTCTAAACCTAGTTGCATGACTATTTGGAGGCGTCAATTTAATTTTTGAATACCTCTTGTAGATGCAGGTCTACAAGTTGGTGACGAGATTAAACCCTAAGCTACCTCAACCCTAAAGCCTTTGTGTGCAGGCCTACCTGGCGGCAGCAATGAAGTTCGTATTTGTTCCACTCTGGGTTCCAATGCCCAGTTGTCCATAGTTGTTTGACCCCCAGCAGTGGACCGACCATGCCGAGCGATCAATGACATCGGCGGAGCTGGTGGCAATAGCGCAGGTGAAACCATTCCCGCAGGTGATGTCCACCCAAGCCACCTCGCCGAGCGGAAGAGGGACTGGCACCGGGAGAAGGTTGGTATCTGCGTTGCTCGACGGTATCACCTCCCCATTAGCTCCATAGCCCCAGCAGTAGGCCTTGGTGGTCACGCTGGTGCCGGGGCCCTCAGTGGCCAGGCCGCATATTTGGAAATTCCCCAGTGCAAATTTCGTCCACTTGCCGCCACTTGCTGCAATATCGGCGGGCAAGGGCAAAATGCTAGGGGCAGTGGCGGTGAAAGATGTTGGGGCGCCGGTGCCAAGCTGGCCATACTGGTTATTGCCCCAGCAGTAGCCTTCACTGAAAACAATGCCGCATGTTGTTAGGAGGTTGAAGCGCCCAGGGTAGATCGCGTCCCAGCCTGCATGAGGTACACGATGTGCCAAATGTCAACACCTCTGGGTGCACAAGGCCTCTTTGGTTCGCTATAATGACAAACCCTTAACCCTAAACAGTGCCACATGCCACAACATACACGCCAATCCACAAAAGCACATGAAGTGCATTGCGAATTCAGCACCAACTGGCTTGCAAGATCATGGCAGAGATTACATACATTTGACTTTTAAAATTAGGTAATTAGGGTTTAGGGTTTTACTCCATTGTATCAACGGATCGGATCTCGAGACCTACGGGTCATAAACTGCTCGTTTTCGCATCCTCAGACGCTTAAGTGCCGAAAAATTATCAAACGTTACGATGATGGGGCTTTCGCCCGCATGCCAAACGTGTGCAAGTTGCCCATATCATTAGTATAAAACATGAACAACTACGCGTACGGTCCGGGCTCGAGCCCTCTCGAGCTCGAGAGCAAACCTGGAGGACACGCATACATACAGCCGGCTGTGCCGTCCGCCTTTACCTTGCACACGGGCGGGACAGGCGACCAAGGCCAGGAGGAGCAGCGCCAGGCAGCGCAAAGGGGAGGCGAGCGCCGTGGCCATGGTGGACGGGCTGTGGTTGCCGCGCCCAGCCGGTGCTAGCTATAGCTAGCCAGGCGTGTCGAACCAAAACTACCCTCCCTGCAAGGAGCGCAGGCACGAAAACTGGTTGGCAAGGGGGGGTTGTGTGTGAATCCAGGCACTTTTCCAGGTGGCAAGTGCCCGAGGAATACGAAGCTGTCCATTTCGACTACGGTAGCTACGGTACTAGCTAGCCATGCATGCATGTCATGACTTATACCAGACAGGTGGTAAATCTCCTTGCCCCACTGATGTCTGGCAGTCAGCCTCAGAGGCCAACGTTTCAAGCGACCGTAATAAAAGGTGGTCAGCCTCAGGGGTACCCGGTGTGATGGTGCTCCTGGCGCGTCATGCTGTGCAGTGGCGGTGCAATGCCAGTCAAGGTTGTACTGCTTGTACCCACACGCTGTGTGTTGGTGTCATGTACCGGCCTAGGCCGGCAATAGAAGCTCGAGTAATCAACCTCTACCACCAGCAACGTTGCTGCCACCTGCGTGTACGTACCTTGCTACCGATGGTGCCAAGCCTTCTGTGCAGGGGATCCCACGACCTGGCCTCGTGTACAAACCGTCAGCAGGCCTACCTTCCTTGCGCGAGCCACGTTCAAGGCTAGACAAGGCCGTTGTAGAGGGCACCTCGAAGAAGAAGAATCAGAAGAGAGGGCATAACCGCGGCCTAAAGAGGCGGCGATACTTCTGAGAATTCTAAATGGGTCCCGAACCGATCGGCAATTCGGTGTCGACAAGTCGGCGTCGACATTTCGGTGTCGACAAGTCGGTGTGTCGACAACTCGGTGCCGACATTGTGGACATATTGTTCCAATTGTGTGCCCTTCAGGGGCACACAAGACAATACGCAGATGACGGCTTGAAACGCCTGTTTGTTTGTATCATGAATCATGACGGTGACACGTACCATCAAGTACATGTAATCATGCATCATGACTGGCGACAATTGGGAAGGAGGGTAAGGAGGGGAGGAAGGGAGAGCCTAGGCCACAGTCCCAGTCCCACTTCACAGTCACACTCGCCGCTACAATTGCAAATCACCATTCCTAGCCTGTGACAGTCACATGAGAATGACCATTCCTCACCTGTGCCCCGTTCTGTGGGCTACCGCAACAGGGCGCCAGGGTCAGCAGGGTGATCTGGTAATGGCCCATTACCCATTACCCTAAACGGTTTAGGGTTAAGGGTTTACCTGTGCCCCATACTGTGGGCTGTCGCAGCAGGGCGCCAGGGTCAACAGGGTGATCTTGTAATGGATTAGGTTTTAGCCTAAACCGGGTTTAGGGAGTACCTGTGCCCCATATTGCGAGGTGTCGCAGCAGGGCGCCAGGGTCATGAGGTGGATCTGGAACAGCTCACTGGAAATGGCACCGCGGAAAAGAAAAAGAAATATATAAGAGACATGTCACCGCCCAGACGCAGGTATTCCCGCTGAATCTGACGGAGGGTACTGAGGGCAAAGGTTCCATATACGGTTTTATAGTATGGGTGCCAGCGCAGGCGCAGGTACTCCCCCTGAACCTGATAGAGAGGGAAACAGCGCAAATTATGTGAAGCCAGGATCCCTAAACCCTAACCATGCTGCCGCGCAGGCATAAGTTCTCCCACTGACCTGCAACAGACCAAACGCGAAAGGCATGTGAACCCTTCACCCCCAATCCTAAACCCTAACCTTCATGTGAAACCCCAATCCTTACACCCCAGAATCCCTATGCACCTCCTGCACAAAATTCTTCACGCCTAGCGGGCGGGAGGCAAACAAGCCCTAGGCCCTAAACCCTTCCAGAAACCCAGAAGGGTGCGCACGGTTAGGGTTCATGCTGCAGGGTTCAGGGTTGAGGGTTTGGCGCACCGTCCATGTAGAACCTTACGATGTGTGGCGTGGCGAGGGAGAAAGGTGCAACGGGGGCGGAAACCCCAGGTGAGCTTGGCAATCAAGTTAATTCGGTTGTAGTACATGCCCACATGCTGCAGGGTTTAGCACAGAAATAGGGTTTTAGTGGGGTTTCTGTTAACCCCTGGGGTTGGCCACCAGCGCGAGATGGCATGGCTGTAGTGCATGCCCAGGTGCTGGAGGGGTGGGGCTAGGGTTTACTGGGCTTTATTAGGGGTTTATTAGGATTTCTCTCCCCCTGACTGATACCATGCATCCGTGTGCATGTAACTACCCTAGCTAGGGCTTTCAACGCACCAGTCGCAAACCCAAACCCAAAAGCACGCACGCAGCAATGCCATTTTGGCCAAACTCCAAGCATGAGCACCTGTGACCGCATCCAAAGCAAAAAGGCTGCGCCATTCTAGTGAAGCCTGATCGCAAAAATTAATGGTGGGGATTCCAGTGCAAACCTGTGGGGATATAGTGTACCAGCACAGGAGTTTGCCATAACCAAGCTGGAGTCCACCTGGGGACTGGCACCCAGGGAGGACGGGGATGTTGACATATTCATGTGGGGATCACAGTTCTGTGGGAACATATAATCTGCATATGGAAGGGCTGATACCCTGAACTCTAAACTCTACACCCTAAACCCTGGACAGAAATCCCAGCGCCCACCTGTACCAGCTGTATGTGGCTATGTTGGGGATCTCATCATACCTGTGGGGATTTAAAATCCCCAAAATCTGGTGGACCATCACTGATTCCCTCCATGATGAAGCTACCACCTGGGGACTGACGCACAGCGCAATGATGATTTTTGCGTCCCCGCACTGCGCCAGGGATGATGTCTACTTGAAATCACAAGGGAGTCCTCCAAGTACAGATGCTGCTTACCCTGCAAACAGTGGGTCTTTAGGTTTTGGCTGTAGGGCCTGATCTGTAGGGTTTGAAGGGTTCGGAGTCTGCAAGCGCAGCAGCTCCTTCCCCTGGCAGCGCTTAGCGGTGGGTCCAGGGTTCAACCTCTAGGTTAGGGTTTGGTCACCAGGGTTGAAGGGTGGACTGAGACTGCAGAGGACTGCAAGCATTTTCTTCAATTTTTAAACAGTTACTGTAAACAACTAATCAGTGCCTAATTAATTATGCACTGATTCTTCTTCCGCAATTAAGTCTGCGGCACTGCACCAATGGTATACCATATATGGCATATTATTAATCATTATGCCAGCGGCATAATATGATGCGCAGTACATGCAGCAGCAGCTGCTGCTCAAAACGCACATTACAGTCTATTTGGACTTTTGACACCTGGCATGTGCGTGTTACACATGTACGAGTCAAGCGTGCGTGTTACTACCGCATCCAAGCCGGTTTCAAGCAAGGAGCAGCCATTGCAATTGACGATGTAACATGCCTTGCAACAGTTGCAAGAGTTACTCTTGCTACATCGGCCTTGCAACAATTGTAGATAATCGGCAGTGCTGCACATGACCTGCAATAGCTGGCAGGTTCAAACTGTCACAGCATGGCGCCAACGCAGGGCACTGTGGACAAAGCTGCAAGCATGGAACTTGCACAAAAGAATTGGGGCAAAATACAATAAAAAGCGGAATATCAAATTGGAAATCACATCCGTATGAGAGGTTTGTGACCTCACTACCGTACCCTACCAGACCCTGCCAGCCTCAACTACTCACACACACCAGCATTGGCTCCCATGTCTTATCCAGCTTTTTTTTGTGCTTAAGTGGTCAGAAACGTCCAGCTGCCAACCAAGCCTGACTGCCACGGCGCATGCCGTAGACGCACAGCCTCCCACTGATCTGCAGTGCATGTAAGATCCGCCCTGCCAGCAGCGTCACTCCAAGCCTGGCGGCTGCAGCGCATCCCTGCCCCTTCCCCAATGGCCACAGCCTCACAGTCTGGCTCCAGCAGCCCACGCCAGAAACGCCCCGCCAGCGACCTCTCATAAGCCTGGCTGCTGCTGCGCATGCCAGAACCGCCCTGCCGGCAGCCTGAAGACTGTTTAGGGTTGGGCTGGGTGTAGGTGCCTCTCAAACTGACCCACGCCTGACCTGCTGCTGCGCATGCCAGAAACGCACTCCCTGCGGCCTGTCACAAGCACTACTGAGAGCCCCACGCCTCGCTGCTGCTGCGCATGTCACAAACGCTCTGCCAGCAGCCTCACACCCGCCCTGCCGAGAGCCTCACACCAGGTCCGGCTGCTGCAGCGCGTTCCTGCACCGCTGCCAATGGCGGCCCTTGGGATCCACCACCCTGGGTGCTTGGATGATGACTGGGATGGGCAGGTACACGTAGTGGGTGTTGACCAGTCCCACGGTGATGCCTGTGTAGCCGGCAAAGGCTCCGTGCACCGCCCCCTGGCCCAGCACCTTGCAGTAGGTCCTGTCCACCGAGACTGTGGGGATGGCTCGGATCATGTACGTGGGGTCGATGTACTTGACGTCAGTGCCCTGCAAATCATAGGAATGGCGATTATTTATTTGCCAATTTAGAATTTGATTTGCTATGGTTTAATTCAATTGTTCAAGCACACAGACATGCACAAGGATTGCCAAGGAGAGCTGGATGGTGCAAGCTGTGCAACGGCGACTGTTGACCTGATGTACCAATAATATACATGTATGTTCACAACATGCATGAAATAATAAAGAACAGCGCCTTACTGGGAATGCATTGATGATGGCTAAGCTACTGCCAAAGACATCAAAAAAGCCTGCTGCTAGCCAGTCACAAAAACGTCCCATTCCGAATCTCAAGCCCCATGTCAGCGTCCACACACCTTGATCTTGGACTTGATCTGGTCCCTCAGCCACATCCCCACGTCTGCCAGGATGGGGTTCCCGCTGGCGTCGGTTCCCAGCGAGCTGTCCTTGAGCAGCACGTCTTGCCCCGCGCCCTCCGCCACGCACACCACTGCATGTCCCTTCTGCTTGATGGTCTTCTCCACGTGCTCCAGCAGCTTGTCCAGGCTGAACTGCATCTCGGGGATGAGCACCACGTCCACCACACCTGGGCGCCACGCAGACAGCTCAAACCATGAACTGCCACAACGCTATGTTATAATCTGCAAGGTAATGGTTGGGGCACACATGTGCTGATGTCCTCTAGGCATGCATGCTGAAATAAAGTGTTGTGTGGAAATGGATTGCACACCCACGCACATCCTCAGTATGTGATATCACAGGTAACATACCTAGATTGCAACAGGTTTGCAATGAGAAAGCTGGGTGGCGGGGCTGTGCTAAAGGGCTGCTAATCTGGCTACAATGCTAGAATGCATGCAAATAACATGTTGACGTGCTTTTCAGCTGGGTGGCGCAGACTCATGAATTTCCTAGCTAATCTTGCTGTCATGCTGAAATGCATGCAAGTAAAGCAATCAACATGCATTGCAGCTGCACCTGATGCCATCGACGCCTCCATGGCGATGAACCTAATGACCTGCCCATGACCTTGACCAACCCCACCCGTCAGAAAAAGCCTAACAAGCTGAGATCGTGCAAAATTGCGTAAGGCCTGCCACAAAAAAGTGGGTACAGCAGACTGCGCTAGAGTGCCTGCCACTCTTGACATGACTGCATGCTACTAATCTAGTTGGCGTGCATTGCGGCCGCACCCGATGCCATCGACGCCTCCATGGCGATGAAACCCGATGACCTGCCCATGAGCTTGACCACCCCCACCCCGTGCCGCCCGCTGCGCGCCTCCACCTTGGCCGCCATGAGTGCGCGCTGCGCCTCCTCCACTGCTGTGATGAACCCAAAGCAGCGGTCAATCTGCAGAGAATACAGGGCCATGTGTCAGCCGCGCAGGGTGTATGCAGATCGTATAGGAATGGGTATCTGGGAAATGGGCATCTGCATTGTGCTAGCTAATGCAGTTAATAAGCCATTTAGATGCTGCATGCAATACATTGGATAGCAGCTCATACAGCTGCATTTTGCAGTATCATGCCCAATCTGAGTTGACAGATGTGCTGACAACAGATGTCATCCATGTGAGCAGGAAAATATGATTTAATGCAAGCTGAATGGCAGCCAGTGCAAGCAGCCTGACCATTGGCCATGGTCCATGGCGTGTCAGTGACCCTACCAGCAGGATGTCATTGTCGATTGACTTGGGCACCCCCACCACCGAGCAGATGTGCCCCTGCTTTTCGCACTCCTCGTGTATGGCGTTGGCCGCTGCGTTGCCGCCATTCCCCCCCACCACAAACAGCATGTTCACCCCCCATAGGGTCAAGCGCTTGACGATCTCAGGGATGTTGGCGCCGCCGCGTGAAGTGCCCTGGCCACCAACATGCAGTTTGTCAGCCACGCTGTCACTGCTACCTATTCAGCAAATCCAAAAATACAGGATGTACTAGGTATGCACTGCCGCACCAGAAGTGTGCCCCCCTTTAGATGGATGCCATCCACATACTGCCGCGTGAGGTTGATGGGCTTTGCATTGCGGTCGTAAAAGCCCCGCAGCCCGTATTTGATGCCAAAGATCTGGTCTTCAGGCACCCCATAGTCCAAGAGGGTGGTGACCACGTTCTGAACGACATCGTTCAATCCGGGGCACAACCCACCACAAGTGACAACAGCTGCTGTAACCTGCCAAGGCGAGTAGATAGTAGCAAATTGATGTAGGGCGCCAGGTAATAAATGGTGCGGCAAGTACACACCCAACAAGACCTCAGGTCACGCACGATACAACAGGTACAAACATTGCCAGGACCCAGCTGCTGAGCGTATGTGCAAGACAGTACTATGGCTGGCTACTATCCTAGCTGCAGTGCTGCAGTGCCTGAGTATGGTGCGGCAAGTACAGAGTTAAACTTACCCCTTCTGGCTCCCAGTAGATTGTTCTCCTGGGTCCAGAACGAACAGCAAAAGGCGGTAGCGGGATGCACTCTCCAGTTATGCAGTTGAAGATCCCGTCCGGGCAGCTGGAACCTGTGTAGAGCAACAGCGGTTAACAGAGGTGCCCCTGTGGCCCCTGTGGCATGGATAAACATGCAAGTCAAGTTTTGGTATCTCCAGTACAAACCTACCAGATGACTCCTGCGACTCATATTCCACAATATTGAGCCTGACCTTGTCCTTGTCACCCACTGCGCAGCATGCACCAATGTTGGGGGGTGTCCAAGCACATCAGGTTGAAAAGCTGTTCTATTTAATTTGGCGGTGGGGCTGGTGTCACAAGGTATGCAGTGTGGACCTACCAAACCCCCCGCCGTTGTTGTTGGTCCCAACAAAAGGGCTCTCCCTGCATGGCGTGGCAACCTTCTCAGCTGTGGGTTCAAAGCCAGAGCAGTCCCAGCACAGTGGGCATATAAGAGCTCAATTGAGCTGGCGTGGCCGTTTTCGCACCTTGGAGTCAATACTGGTCTGAGATCCTTCACAGAAAGGGTGCCGTTTGCCTCTGCAGCAGAAGGGGCAACCGCCATCAACATCACCCCACTTGAGACATGATGACTCACACCAATGATACCACCCTTGAGCCATACATGCACCCGGGTTAAACACATAGTTACATTCTAGGATACCAAGAGCAGTGCACGACGCTCCTAAGATTCCTTCTGCCATAGATCTGACCATCAGCCATTGGGTTAGGGTTTCGGAGTCGCACCTGATTTGAAAGGGGAGTCTGTTTGGGCGTCTGCAGCAGACTGAGACAAACCCTCTGCCACGGATTCACCTGTGGCTGTGCATCTGACTATCTGCGGTGTTTTCGCGCGAGAAAGTGCGCGATTGTGCAGACTCCTGTTCGCCAACCCAACGCCCCGCACCTCTGAAGCCACCGCTCCGTGCCCACCAAAAGATGCGGGCCGGGATCGCAGGTGCACTGCATTCATCCTTGCCAGTCAGAGAAAAACACCACACACAGGGTTGCCCACTGCTGTTGTTGCGCCTGGGTTTGCGTCTTCTATCAGAGGCAGACTCCACCAACTTTCATATGCATCGCCTGGTCGTATTACGTCATAGGCAAGGGGATATTCAGAGTGCAGATCTGAGGAGGTCGAAACCATGTCGAAAGGGGAGCACAACACTTGTTGGGTGTACGAGGGTATCACCACGGCGCGGGCAAAACGGTCGTAGCGGTTGATGGCTTGATGGCTATATACCATCGCCCCACACACGCCACAGCTGGGCAGAATATCAGGTCTTACTACTTTGCATTGTAGCAACACCTGCCCAGACAACACATCACTTCAAACTTCACCAAAAGAATTATATGGCAGCTATGGAGGGGGACGCAAAGGCCGGAGGAACCGTAAAGTGGTTCAACAGCACCAAGGCATGTTTCCCCACTGCAGCACACACTCTGATCTTGAACTGTTACGCTTTGAACATGCGAGCGCCCACGACGGAGCCTGTCTGGATGCCCCTCTGCCCCCCCAGGCACGGGCTGTACGGCGGCATATCCTGATGCAATATCTAAACCACCTTCCTTCCAACTTTTTACCTACAGGGGTACGGCTTCATCACCCCTGATGACGGCGGTGCTGACCTGTTCGTCCACCAGGCAAGTCGCGCTGGTTGCTTGTGCTTGAGTGGTGCTTGATTTCGTGCCATCGCTGGCAGTTTGATGCCCCCCAGTCTGACGGCCATCAAGCGAGTAGTGGACCATCCGCTGTGTGTGTATCTCTGCAACACTGTCTAACCTTGTGGGCATCGCTCCTGTGCCTCGTTTTGTGTGTTGTTCTCCTAATCGGGGGCCTGATTTAGTGTGTCGGAATCGCCCATCATCTGATTCCTGACCTGGCGGCTGATGTGGTGCAGACGAACATTCAGATGGAGGGCTTCCGCTCCCTGCGCGAGGGCGAGCGCGTAGAGTTCTACGTCGAGTCCGCCGCTGATGGCAGGGCGAAGGCGGTGTCCGTGACCGGACCCTCCGGCGCTGCCGTGCAGGTAATCAACCTTGATGACTGTATCCGTACCGGCATCCACCCAGCTGCCCACCACGTTTTCTTGTCGTGGTACTGCTGCATCGGTCAGGGCGTGGGTGCCCAACTGCTAGCGCTTTGGTTTCGCTTGTCAGCGCCTTCCCTCCGCTCTTTGTTCCTTAACCCTGAGCAGATACTTACAGTCCGCAGTGGGGCACAGCCGCCACTCGGTAGTCCCAGCGCTGGGCACCATCTGATTTAGCTCGTTTTGACACATCCCACCCAGCTTTTTTCCCCAGCCGCTCCATCCCTAGCGCTTCCCCATCCGCCCTCGTTTCCCATTTTTCACTAGTGCTTCTACCTCCAAGACTTTGCCATCCACACATGTTCCACCACACCCTGCCATTTCAACCCCTTCTAGATCTCGTTATTCCCTCTCAGCACCCCCACTGTTCCCTCAGCTGCCACTGCTTCATCCACCGCAACTTTTCTCCTGCCAAGGGTCGGGTTCCCTGACTGACTTGACTTGGGGGCTATGCGTAGCTGCATGCCGCCTTATATATGCCTTTGGCACCTACTTTCTTCTTTCCTTTGCCAGTGAGCTCTGCACAACCACACCTTGGCTGACGCCTTCTCGGCTTGGTGTTGCCTTGTAGGGCGCGGAGAGGGACCAGGGCTACGGTGGTGCTCCTCAGGGAGACTACGTGCCCCGCGGTGGCGGTGGCGGCTTCGGTGGCCGTGGCGGTGGCCGTGGGCGTGGTGGCGGCCGCGGTGGCGGCGGCTATGGCGGCGGTGGCTACGGCGGTGGCGGTGGCTACGGCGGCGAGCAGGAGCAGGGCGGCTACGGCGGCGGTGGCTACTACTGAGCCTCGTGACCCCTTTTTTTGGACAGACATTTCAGTCTGCCTGCTAGGGTGAAAGGCGTGTGACAAGGCTTTAGGAGTGGGGGAGGGGGGCCGAAAGCAACAAAGCAGTGATGGCTTGGCCTGGCCATACCAGCTGTCGTGTATTGTTACAGAGTGCACACTTAGTCAGAGTTGCTGTTAATACTTGTGTTAGCAGGGAAGTTTAGGTACCAGTTGCTGTGTTACAACACTACGCTCTTGCTTCTGATGTACAGCAGGGCTGTGTCTCTCTTCCCAACGAATGCTACAATTTGCTTTTGCTGCCGTGCCACCACCGTAAGTTTGAACTCTTTTTGATTCAGCTATGGTTTGCAAGCTGCTCCATCGCACCAGTGTTACGGCTCCTGTATGCTTTCGCAAGCATGCTTTATCAGCCACAATAGCAAGAACGATCCTCCTGTTGAAGAAGGACCTGTTGCCAGATGTTTGCCTGTTTTTAAGCCCAACTCGGTACTGTGCACTTTGGCTTGAGGGTTCCCCTTGGACAAACGGATGAAATGGGAATACACGTTAAAAGGTTGGTGAAGTGGTTCCAGCTGCAGAAGTTACTGTGACAGGCCCGTGGTCAAAGATGTAAGTCCTCACAGCCACCTCCTGTTGATGGCATACACGCCTACACTCCCATCGCAATGATACTGGGATCCATGCTCGCCTTGGAGAAGTTGAGACAAGTGTGTCTGTGTGCAAGCTCCCATAGCTGAGCCACATAGACCCCTGACGATTGCAGTACCCCAGCTGCTGTGGGTGCATCGCCTGCCTTGCTTCCATATGCTGCCATGGTGGTGGTTTGAATCAACGCAATGCTTGCTGCCATGTCCAGACTCAGTCCAGACCCACAGCACATCTGCCCAAATCCAACTTGGTGGCTTTAGTGAGACAGGATTGCGTGGAAAGATAGAAGGTAGATTTGGGCAGATGTATTAGATAGCAGTGGGGCAGTGCAGCACCTGCTTGTCGTCAGTGTAAGGTGTGCACTACGCTGCCTCAGTGTGAAGTGTGGGTGGACAGTGGCAGAGGAAGGGGGGCTGCAAAGGAGCAAATTGGGGCAATCAAGGGTGGTGAGAGGGAAGAGGGGGCAACAGGGAGCCTGCCCAGTGGTGTGGGCAGTGCAGCAAACGTTAGGGCAACAATAGTAGGACTACATTACAGGCTGATGCAAGCCATTCCTTGAACTGACGTACGTCGCCAGGTCAGGTTTCCCCCGTGGCATTGTATCAAGATCCCACAAGCAGCGGAGTCCCCGCCCCTCGCCCAGTACTACGGTACCAACTTGTTATTCAAATACTACATCCAACGCCACTAGCACCATTACACTGCACCATTACACTACATCCAATGCCACTAGCACCATTACACTGCAAAAATGCTCAAAAGAAGAACTGCTGGTCAAACCAATCACTGGTAGACGACAATACTGGTGCTAGCAAAAAAGCGCAACTGCTGGCTGTTTACGCTGTTTCCATTTACGCTGATAATACAGGCCCCTGCAACATAGGCAGGGACAGGAGCAACTGAGTAAAACCCAGCAGCCCCCTATGGGATTTCAATGCCCCGAAAAGCAATTGCTAACAAAAACGTTGCCAATACTGGATTTCCCCCCTCAAACTCCCATGTTTGACTCCCCATTTCCACCCACTCCGGCTCATCCACAGGCAGGTACTGGCAGGGAGGCAGGCCCCCCCTGACCCCCACCCCTCAGGCAGCCGAGTTCAGCTTCTCCACAAAAGCGCGCATCTCCAGCTCCAGGGGGCTGTCATATAGCGCGGATGTGCAGGTGCCGCCGTATTCCTGGGGCACGTGGTGCGCGTCTACCAGCTCCAGTAGGGCGGCACGCAGGGGCTCCTTGTCCTGAGGCAAAAGGACGTTTAGGGTTTAGGGTTTTTTGTTTTGGGGGGGTGCTTGGGTGAGCGCTTTACAGTGACAGCACCCAAGAGTCCCATGTCCAGTTTCCCAGCTGATTCAGGAAGGGCAGTGCTGCTTGGGTGGGCAGCGGTGTTTATGACACAACTAAGGCACCGAGGGGGTGCGGGAGTGAGCGGCGCACTTTCACGAGGTGGCTTGTGTTGTTAGCCATGCCCAAGGTGGACGCGCCAATGATGGCTAGGAAAATGACGGGAGTATGGTGCTGGCTTTGGTGCAGATTGTCAGGCCAGGTGTGACAGCATGATACCCATTAGGTCATAGCGGTAACATAGGAATGCTGCTTCACAAGCTGTATTATGATCCAAGCTACCACTCCACAAGCATCCTCAGAGGTGATCCCCATGCGATGATGCCTTGTGGAATGACAGCGTGGATTTTCATACAGCATGCGAAGCAGCACGACCATGCCACCACAATGACCCAATTGGTGGTGATAAGTGTGCCAGGGTACCGCCTTCCACCGCCAAAACGGATACCATGAGCCACTACCTGGTCACTACCACTGCCGCAGCTGGGTCACTGAAACCCTAACGACACTGAAACCCTACTTGGTACCCTAACATATTCACAGTGCCAAGAAAGAAGGGAAAGAAAACCACGCCGAGCGCGTGCATAAGGTCAAAGGGACCACCCACATCGTGCCAGGCCACATGCATGTGCAACCCTGACTGAAACCCTAATTTGAGACCCTGACAAGCTCAACGGACGGATGGCGGTACCCACCTTCCTCCCGAAGAGCGTGATTTTGTCCCTGGTGCGCTGGTCAATGAGCGGCGACACGATGCGCCACACCACGCTCCACCACGCGGGCACATTCACGATGAAGCAGCGCAATAGGCGCTGCGGGAAGTTGACGTTCAGCATCTGGCCAGCCTGCAGGGGGTGGGGAAGGTCCACTGCGTCAGTCTAGGGTTTAGGGTCAAAGATGCTGCCGCCATCACAGATGATGCACCAGCCACCCACCACCATCAGCACACCCAGCACCACCACCACCACCACCATTGTCCCCACCACACACACCACCACCCCACAATTGTGAGCAGCTAGAAGTAGTCCCTGTGTATGTCCTCCTCCCCCGTACACACCACCACCGCCGCCGCCACTGCCATCAACCACCCACCCCCACCCCTCCACCACCACCACCACCCCACCTTTGTGAGCAGCTGGAAGTGGTCCCCCGTTAATGGCCCCCCTCCACGCCCCCCACCCCAGTGCCACCTCCGTCACCCTCACCACCCACCGTGACCTCCCGCCCCCCACTATCACCCCCCCGTACCACCACCCCACCCATCACCCCATCTTCATGAGCAGATAGCAGTGTTACCCATGGATGCCTCCCATGCCCCCAGCCCCCTCCTTCCACCGCCACTCCCACCACCCCCCACCCCACCTTTGTGAGCAGCTGGAAGTGCTCCCCGTGGATGTCCCCCATGCCCAGCCCCTTGCAGTCTATGATCTTGATTGTCTTCCCCTTGGGCAGCGGCTCCGGGGCAATGAACCTGAATGCGTACTCGTAGCAGAACAGCATGTGGCGCAGGATGGCAGCGTCCGTCAGGCCTGTGTGAGGTGGCAGGGGGGTGAGCACATTCTTTGGAAAGTGGAGTATATACAGAACCCGAGTCCATTACAATCCTACAACCATTTTACAGTCACAGCAACAGGCGGCGCAGCACGCCGTCAGTCAACCATGTGGCATGGCAGGGATGTACCAAAAAAACCATGGGGAGTAATGACATGTCAAAGCTCTACCCCTAACAGGCATGTATAGTAGCAGACCCACCAGGTGCCGTAGGCTAGTGGCATCGGTCAAGCGCGAGGGCTGGTGCCATTTGTTTATGTTAGCTAATCACACACATAAATTTGCTGCCCCATGCCGCCTCCACCCCCGCCCCCTACCTTCCTCCCTCATCTTGTAGTACCCCTGGCGCCACACCCCCATGCACTCCACCTCCACTGGGTACCCCCCCTTGCTGAACCCTAGGGTTGCGTGCGGGTAGTGGCGCTTTATTGGGCCAAAAGCAGGGTTGGGCTGACTCAGCACATCCACCAAACCCTCCGCCTCCCGCCACTCCTGAGAGACAAGGGAAAAAGCTTCGGTGAGAGCTTCTCTCCTTTGTTTCAATACATAGTTTTCCCATATTCAGTTAACAAAACTCAAAATTTGACGTATTGCCCAGATGTGTAAAACAATTGCTGTGGGGGGCATAACGAGGGAATGCGGTGATCTGCCTGGCGGCACTCCTGAGAGGCAAGGGGTGGGTGGGTGGGTGGGGGGTGAAGATCACACGCACATGATTGCATTTGGGCATGATCAAGGTTACTGTTGCGACCAGTCAGGAGATGCACAAGTGCCTTGTTGATCACGCACCCGCACCGTCCTACACATCTTGCACATATGCCTTGCCAGCATTCCAACTCTTATTGTACCGGTTAACAACAAACATGCGCCTCCCCTCCCCACACCCCACTCCACCACACCCACACCACCACGCACCGCAGCCCCGCGCATGGCCTCATACGCCTTGTTCACATTCCCATACCCCTTGATGTATCGCTCAACCACATTATCCGTCAGAAAGAGGGGGTACTGCCCCTGCAAAGCCACTATCGAGGAGGGCCACTTGCCAGGTGGCGCCGCCTCGGCCACCCCCGGGGGTGGGGGGCCTTCGGAGGTGGCTAGGACCAGGGTGGTGAGGCTGGCCTCAGCAAGGGTGAATTCCAACTGGTCGGGAGGGGGGGCTTCCTCTGCGGGAAGAAGGGGGGTAGGGGTCGGGTGGAGTGGGGTGGGTGTGGGGCTTGTGGAGGGAGGAAGATAGTGGAGGAGGAGGAGGTGGGGGCTGCCCAGTAACAAACCTAAAGCTGGTAGTGCAGCCGCCGCGAATGATGCCATCACCGTTCCCTTGGAATTTCCCCAGGGATCCCAAAGGACACTTCAATCCCACTTCCCACCACATTTCCGGGGCATCAACCTCCTGGCGCCACCGCACAACCCAACCCCTCATCTCCACATCCATCCCCGGTTTGCCCAAAACCCTAAACCCTGCCCACCTTTGACATGTGGCACCATCTCCTGTCGCAGCTCCTCCACCACCTCTGATTGGACCAGGGTGAGCTGCCACCCCGCGACTGGCTCACGCGCTACCTGAGCCAGGGGGCACATGATTTTATTGTAATATAATGGCTACCAATGCAATCATCCTGAGATAATGACAGGCTATTTCAGCGGAACAGATGTTCATCGTTAAAGGAGACAATGCGCATGGACCCTTTCACACATGCAATACTGCATTAAAAAAAATAGAAGCGTATCCTCATGGTGATGCATTTTGGTGTTAGCACGCACTGGAATGCCTGCACAGCCAAGCAAAACCCATCCTTGCCAAAAACTGCTACAAAAGCACATGGTGGTGATCTGAAACCAACACCTGGAGTCTGCCACTGGTCACAGAACGGACGAAACCCGTTTGCTTTGGACATTACGTAATGTCTGGCAGTACGTACCCTTGACATGGATGCAGGCCAGAGCTCATTGATGGCCAAGCCCATCACCAGGATGAGCATGATGGCACTGGCGGCTGCTTGTGTGGCGGACACCGTGGCTGCACACACAACGAAGGGTGCTGGCTTGACATCAAGGCACAAAGGGTCTCTAGGGAATTATATTTTGAGGGTTACCGCCTACAGGAATCAAGGCCTTCAGACTCGGGTGCTGGCTTTGCACCATGGCACCAAGGTCCTCTGAGGGAATCCGTTTGAGGGTCATCGCCTACAGGAACCGACCCAAAGCGGCGAGCCCTAGTCACGCACCAACACTCCACACATGCCATCCAGCCTGCCGTCACACTGAACAACTATGTATGTTCAAGTGAAATGCTTATAGCGTGCCAAGATGTGCGCACCTTGTGAGAAGAGCTGCACCAGCAGCGCCATGGCGAGGAGGGCCAGGCCTGCCAGGGTGGTTGTACCATGTCCTTCTAGACCTGCAGTACAAGCAGGCGCAGGATATAACGCATGCGAAACTGACAAAATAAGCCAGGATATATGCACACAAGCATCAGGTTGTACCCATCCCAGAAGTTACTTGATTCTGCATACAATGCGCAATGCACAAGGCGCAACCAGCTTTTGGCTAATTTCAAAGATGCATTTTATGTATTTTGTCCCTTGTGCATCATGCAATGCAGCATGACAAGCTCTGAAAGCAGCATTCCCATCTGAAATGTACCAATGCACAGTGTGAGCAGCAAGGGACATTGACACGTGCCCGTGATGAATGCGCCTGGGTGCTGTTGAATCCTTGCAAACCGCACCATGTTTGTCATACAACACGTTTGGCGCTGACGCCGCACCCTGGGTGGCCATCTGCACCACCCGGCAGTGCACAATCACATGCTGCTTTGGCGGGGAGACCTCAGCATCAGACTCCTCCCCATTGACAGCCCTTTGGGGCTGCGCCAGGAGCCTGAGCAGTGCCACGTCACCCTGCAGGTTACAAGCACATTGCAATGATCACAGCAATTGTCATCATTTATGACTACAGAGACACGGTCGCAGAGGGAATCACAGGAATGCCTCACAAGAATTAACTCTATTTTGTCATCACACGCCCAGGGAGACATTGGTCAGGCAGACGGGATGCGCAGCAGCAGCAACAACGGTGCCACCTGGGGAACCTCACCCAGACCCTCAAAGCCCTAATCAGTGGTGGTGCTTACCTCTGTCTGCTTGATGAGCATGGACGGGATGAGTGTGGCCTTGCATGGCCCCAAGGGTGTGTGCAGATGAAGCTCCAGGCGGCAGCACGGAGCAGCCTCGGGTGACCAGCCTGGTCCCTGTATCCCAATAATTGCAAAAGTATATGCATTGATTTGAGTAATTACTGGATTTTGGTGGTGTTTCCCCAGCAATTGAGCAAGGTGTCTGCACTCACCAACATCAGCCCTGGGTGTGGTGCACAGGTGATGGTAAAGGTCATTCTTTTTGCAACCTTAAACCCTAAATCCGACTGCTGCTGTTATACTGCATCCTGCTTACCTGCTTACGATGACTGCAAATTAATACTTGACCTAGGGTACAGCTTGGCCACTTGGTTTATTGGCACAAAGAACTTTGCTGTCGAATGGCCATTGTGATTGGCGTTTGGGTTGAATGATTTCTCCAACTGGTGCAAGATGGCTTTCTCATCTACCCAATGGCCAACCAGAATGGGCATATAACAGCAAGTTCCTTTGTGCCAATAAACCAAGTGGCCAAGCTGTACCCTAGGTCAAGTATTAATTTGCAGTAATCATAAGCAGGACGGCAGCATGGCGAGCAGCAGCAGCAGTTGCAAGCAGTAAAGTATAGCTAACAATGCAAATCGATGATATTTCAGCTTATAGCAGAGGAATGCTTATCAATGCACATGCATTATGTTCTTACCTAGCACCAACTGACAGCAGTGCTGCAGTGCTGCTTCATGGAGGTTGGTTACATGCATTGATTCTCGCGTGAATGAATGGGCAAGGTGGACTTCCCCCACAGAGACTAGGTGTGCAGGAGACAGCTACAGCTGTAGCTTGAAAGGTGACGGAAACAATTACCTTGAACTATGCCACCGCCTCGCCCCAGTACTTTGGAGCACCGCGCATCTTGCAACCTTGGTATCTTTCTACACAAGTAATGGCTACTGCACCTTGCAAATTTTACCAGACAGCAGGATAGGGCGATGAGATAATGGCCAAAGTATAACAGACATACTCTGTCTTGAAAATTGTGCATGCGTAGCTCATGATACCTGCGCATGCTCAAAGTCAAATAGGAAGCTGATCTAGAGTCCATAGCATTTTGCCTCCTTATACATGGCTAGCGCACCTTGCATTTTTCCACCGCCTGGCTCCAGTGCTGGGGCAGCAGCATGGAGTGCCCCCAAGGGCAGTTCTCAGCCAGCACGCTCGCCCTATCAGGGTCTGGCGGCCGGTGTGCATGCACCTCCACCACCACCTGAGCAAAGACATGCACATTGAAGAAGGAAAGGGTCTACCAGAACGCCCCTTGCAAGGAAAATTTATGGCAAGGGCAACGCACACAGAATGCAAGTAATGGGGAGGCAGCAGGTATCAGAAGCAGCGACCAACCACAAAAGAAGCTGCAGACAGCGGGCAAAGCATTTGAATCCCACAGCACCTCCACTCCTACCTGCACTGTCACCGCATCCACCAGGGGCAGGCGCTGGTCCAGCCACAGCATGGCATTGCCCAGTGCCTGCAGGGCGCCCTCCACAGCAGACTTGGTGCTGGCCGCGTCCTGCATTGGTGCAGTTTATAATGTAGGCCGATAAGTAATTGCACAAACAAATCAGGGTTGATCCACACTGTGACCCTTGCTGTGGTGCGTGGCCATAAGCGCACATGCGAGGCAAATCCTATAGGTCGGCTAAGCTTCAATTGTAGCTGCCGTTGTTGACCTTTGTGACCGTGTACCAATCTCCACAGACGAGTTGCAAACCCTGACCTGAACCCTAGCATGTGGTTCACAGGCCCATAGTAAAAACAACAAACCCTTGTGTAGGGTTGCGCACCTCCTCTGACGGCGCCTGCACCGAGATCCGGTTGGTTCCAAAGTCCTCCCAGCCAGTCTTGGACCAATACTGCTTGAACTTGCGGGAGCGCTTGCGCACGGCGTGCACAGGGAAGCCCACGGGTGCCATGAGGTAATCGTGTACCTTGGGGCGGCGCACATTACCTGTTGAAAAAGATACACATCTCAACCGAGGTAGTCTACTGTAGGGTCTACAAGGAGCTGTTGGTGCTGTGCAGGTTGGCTAAACCTGGTTCTTTTATTCCCGCTGTGCTTCGAGACATGCATACACAACCCGGAAGATACAGCAAAAACACGAATTTGGTCAACATACCCTTGTTGGGGACGTAGTGGAACACCACCTCGCGGCCGTACACCTCCACTCCCAGGACCTGCAGCACAGGGGGAATACGGCATGGGATAAATCTGCGTTGCTGACAGAATTTCCAGGCATGCATGGGCATAAGCACACAAACGTACACAGGCGCAAACAGACGCAAGGTGAAGCAGCATGGTATTTAAGATTCTGCCAAACTACACAGAGAGGCACCAGTGCTGTGGAAAACAAGACACGGGCTCTAGACTCCTCCCTGGTGAGTAGGGAGCTAACCAGGGAATTCCATGTAATTGCCCATCGGATGCTAGCAATCGTCACCAGCACTTGCAGCGCTCAGTGGGGGTCACCTACCTGGCTCAGTGCTCAGTGGGCCTGCTTATGATTTATGGTTTAGGGTTTCCACCTACCTGGCTCAGTGCGACACCAAAGGTGAACAGCGTCCTGTCGTCCGGGTTGCCCTCCTCATCCACGCTCGCCAAGCTGCCGCCCTCCCTTGCGTGCAGGTTGACCAGCTTGGACTGCACCTGCTGCTGAGTGGCGTCATCCACCACCCCTTCCAGCGCATCGCTGGTGGTGAAAAACTCCAGTGACCCCACAGTGAGCAGCAGGATGCAGGGCTTGTCGACATTATAGCGCTTGGTCCGCTGCCGCAGGAAATCGATGCCCTTTTTCACCTGCTGCTTGCCCTTCTGGACCTGCTGTTTGATCATGTGGCCATGGCCCGTTGGTGGGGAGGGGTTAGGGTCCCTGTCCTTGGCCGAGCCTTCCCTGATGGACTTGAGTTCCACCACAGCGCTGTAGATCGGCTTCAGGACGTCTGGACTGCCCCCAGCGACTGAGGAGGACTCCGCAGCTGCGGAAAGCGGGAACCGCCTGCTGCTCTCCCCAGATAGGGTTGGCGGGGAGGCCATCTTGCTCGCGGTTGGTCACGCCAACAGGGGATGCGGCTGGAAGTACAGCACCGCTCAACTTGGGGCAGGCGCTGGAATTTGGCACAGGGTGGGCTGGAAACCCAGGGAAGTTCAGGTGTCCAGCATTGCTTGAAACAGCTTTGTGGCCAAAACCCTCCAAGTACCTGTCATACAGTGCCACCAGCGGTTAGCTGTGTTGTGTGGACAAGTAATGAGGGGTTGAGCAGAAGCAGCCCAGAGAGCAGGGAAGGTGGGCAGGTTCCTGTTTAGGTTGCACACGGAAAACGCAGCAGTCAACTGCACTAATTAGTCCAAGGATGAAAGGACACACGAGGGCTTGGCCAAAGGACCGCGCTCGACTTCCCAACGGGCCTTTCGAAAGTTGGGTTTGAATTGGCGCTCACAGCAAGCACATTGCGTGCATTGAGAGGCACAAGTTTAAGCAGGGATCCTGTGCGAGAGAAGCGCAGAGTTGACGGGTTGAAATTCCTAGTCCAAAAGAACCCAACGGCCGATACCGTGCCCACTGTGAGGCGACAAGGCGTCCGCAGCGCATGCATGCATGCATTTATGCTAGGGTTCGAAAATGACTTGTGTTGCTTCGGATTATGTTGTTTCTGTTACCTTGGTGGGTTGTTTTAAGAAAGCGTCAGGATGTGGACCAAGGATTTGCAGAAGATCAGGACAGTATTGTGGCGAGACCGCTGAACCAACATGCACAGTATGACTGATGTCCGGAGCAAGTTCCGGTGGCCGACCTCCTGTCTCTTGAAGACAACACTGTTATCACCGTGCTCTAAGTGAACCAATTTGCACTCGAATACGGTAGGGTTGCCACAGGGTGTCCGAAAGTAGCTGATAATATGCTCTACTAATTAATTAGCTAATTAGCTACCCTCCCGTAAGACCTTGCTCCCCTTGATTGGCACAGTCACCCCAGCCCTTACACTGTCTCGGTTCCAAAGCTGGAACGCAGTAAAAGAATCAAATGCACCCAACCCCTGTTGCTAAGACGTCTGCTGGTGGTGCTGTCCCCAAAATTAACACCCACAGGGTGTTAACAGGCGAGGCTCAGCAACGCTAAGTTAATGCATCAACATGCGATACCCAGGTTCTATTATAGCTAAAAGCTTGAGGAACAGGTTGCAGCCCCACCTGCCGACCCCCAAAGCCACCACATCCGCACCAGCAGCAGCACCTTCCAGGCTAAAGGAGTGGTATTTGGTGCGTTCCCAAAGCATATAACAACATGAGTAGGTGTCTTTGGCGTCTGTGAGTGACACTCAGTTGGACAGACGAAGGTCACCAATATTCACACTGGGCTGTGTTACGCCATCCACAATTTTGCTTCTCATGAATGGATGCATGCATGCATTATGCATGCAAAATTTGATTAGGTGCTAGCTGGGAAGAGACACAATTTTAGTAAAATACCTGGTTTTGTCATATGTGTATACGTTGACAGCACCTGGACCTTCTGAGTGTGTGGACCACTGTGCACAGGGTCATGAAGGCGGGCTGCTGGCTGCAGCTGTGTTGGTGGCTGTGCTGGTGCTGTTCGCCAAGGCTGCTGCGGAGGACAGGTTTGACCACCTGCTGTACTTCCACACCCTGAAGCAGCAGTACCTGGCACAGATCCGACGCCTGCGGGAGGGACAGGCGCACCTAGAGGTGAACAAAACAACCCGACCCTAAACCCTAACCCCATGCTAACCCCGACCCTTCACCCTACATAAGCTAGAGAGGGGGGACCACACATTTAGAGAGGTTTGAAATAGGGAAAGCCTACTGGAGCAAGTACATGCATGTTTGGGCCCGTCGCCTGGTGTACAATTGATATCAGGTGGCGCACAGCTGTGAGCATAGCTAGACAACATATATGCTAGTTCTATGTTGTATCAGTTGTGCGCCAGCTGTGAGTATAGCTCACTTCACTAGCCACTGAAACTGGGTATTGCTTTGCTGCAGAAGATGCAAAAGGGCTGGGAATCCATGCGGGTGCAGGCGGAGGGCTATGTGCTACAACGGCAAAAATGGCAGCAAACCTGCAGTGCACGACGCACCAAGCGGGCAGGTGAGCGGACAGGTGCATGGCGATCCCTGATCCCATGCAATGGCGTTTTGTTCGCTTTAATTCCATTTTTAAAAGAACACGCGCACATTGCGAATGGGGTCTGTACTGACCTGCTGTCACCTTTAAGCACACATTTCTTGTCTCTTGTCCTTGTCTCAATACTACTCACCCATATTGTATCAAACAGTATTGACCATGAATTGTTCCTTTCAGGCTGGACGCATGCGAAACAGGTGGCGCTTCAAGAACACCTGGAGCACTGCCGCAAAGTAGGACTATCAGAGCAGTTCTGGAGGCAGTTTGAACAGCAAGCGGCCGCCGAGGTAAGGTGGTCAATTTAAAGCAATGAACGTTCCTTAGCAAGTGCAGACGGTTCACGATCTGGCTCTCTACTGTTGCTTCTTCCGGTGTCATATTACCATTTGATGACAGTGAGGCATCGTGGGGATTACGTCTGTTGCTGTGCCACCTCATGCTGTGCGCCTCTATCATTCCTCCCTTGCTGCAGGCTGCATCACTAGGTACACAAATCCACGAGTGTGTGGAGAAGCTGGAGAAGCAGGCAGTGGAGGTGGAGACTTGTGACGCCAAGTACAACCGCAGGCTGGGCAAGCAATGGCCTGTGCACTTGCCACTGATGCTGAGCGGCACTGCCAGATGGTGGAGTGGCCCACGATTGGATGCGTCATAATGCAGACCACAGGGGCTTCTCAATCTGTGCTCGCAATTGGGCATTGATTACTTTTGAAATTCTTGTCAAGGCACTGCAATGTTGTTGGCCCTGTGATCCACATGTTTTGGTGCTTGGCCAGCTGAAACACCCTGTTTGGGCATCTTTTCTGCCCATTTTGTAATTTGGGACTGACCTTAAGGGACCGGGGATTACGAACGGCATGCCTGCCCATGTCAAGATTTGGGTCATCTAATCCGATATTCAAACCCAGTTTCAAACGTTGTAAGTGGGCTGCGGTTTGCGTCAGAGCTAAATAGTTTGTTGCTGCAGCGATTAGCCGTGCGCCTTCCTGTGTGCAACTTTTTTTCCAGGGACCTAGTAAAACGCAACCCTAGGCGCCTTTGCTTTGATCCCGTGCATAACATCGCCCACGCTCCGAAACCGCGCACTTTTGGTTTACCGGACTCATAGTCCCCAATCAGTTTCTCACTGAGTAGGTTTGTTCCCTACTTCTGGTGCTGTCTGCGGCCTAGCGGCTGTTCTTGCTTCTCAACCATTGCAAGCCCCACAATGGGGCTAACTTGCCTCGGCATGCCTCATGCCTTGCCCAGGGCAGGCCACCACCCAGCCGCTTTCCCTCAGCGTTTGTCATACAAAAACGGCGTTCCAGCTCTTATCGTGCCTCGCTACCGCACAGTGGTACGATGCAAGCTTGGGCACAGCCACTCCCGCGACACTATCGGCAGCATGACTAGTTCACGGCTTCATGCCACTGGGATGCATTCAGAGAAGCTGCCAGAGCTGCTTGCCCAGTCAGCCAAGGCCTTCGCCTTGAAGCACCTCCAAGTCGCCACGATATCAGCTGCCGTGATGCTCGCCGCTGCACCGTCCCAGGCCGCAGATGCAGTGTGGGTTTCTGAGAGGATGGGGGTCAGCTGGGCAGGGGCAGCCTTCATCCTGCTGTGCACGGGGGTGACATACGGGTGCATGACAGCATTCCACGAGATGGCTACGTCCAAGCGCAGCAGCCAGTCGCAGATCAGCCTCGCCTCCGCACCGCCCTCCCCAGTAGCGACCCCACCCCCACAGCCCAAGCCAGCCCCAGAGCCTGTGGAGGCTCCCGCAAGCGCGCCGGCGCCCACCACTGCCACTGCAGTAGCCACCCCACCAGCTGCGTCACCATCACGTGCCACTACAGGACAAGCAGCCACCCTGCTGCCTGCAGCCCAGCCCAAGCCTGCGGATGCCCCCCCGGCAGTGGGCACCGCATCCGCTGCTGAGCCGACCCCCGCCAAGGCACCAGCGCCTGTGGCACAAGCAGCGCCGCCTGCTGCGGTCAAGGAGCCAAGTGCGGAGCCACCCAAGCCTGCACCTGTCACCGAGCAGGCTTCAGAGCCGAGCGCACCACCGTCAGTGGCGCACGCAGCACCTGCACCGGTCAAGGAGGAGTCATCTGCGCCAAAGGCAGAGCAACCCAAGGCAGCAGGCACCGCGCCCGCTGCAGAGCCAACTCCCGCGGAAGCACCACCACCGGCAGTGCCACAAGCAGCGCATGTAGTGGTCAAGGAGGAGCCTGCCGAGCCAAAGGTGGAGCAACCCAAGGCAGCAGCCGCCCCGCCCGCGCCAGTGCCAACCCCCGCCAAGGGGCCACCACCGCCAGTGCCACAAGCAGCGCATGCAGTGGTCAAGGAGGAGCCATCCCCGCCAAAGATCGAGCAACCCACATCGGCCTTTGGCAGTGCATCGTCCAGGGAAGCAGCAGTGAAGCTGTCAGTTGGGCAACCGCAGGCACCCCCCGCTGCTCCACCAGCTCCCACCCCGCCTGCGAAGGCCGCACCCGCCACCCCCACTGCGGCGCCAGTGTTGGCAGTTGCAGCTGCTGCCGCACCCACCACCCACCGCGCGGAGACCCCGCCCACCACCCCCGCCACGGCGCCAGCTGAAGCCGACTCCCCGCCCACCACCCCCGCTCCCTCGCCAGTGGCTGCTGCTGAGGCTGCTCCCGCCTCCCCGACAACCACCCATGATGCGGCGCCAGCTGAGGCTGGTGAAGCTGAGCCCGCCCCCACTCCAGCACCAGCCGAGATCTCTCAAGATGAAGCTGCTGCCCCAGCCACCAGCCCTGCAGCGGTGCCAGTGTTTGCTGCCAGGGCAGCCGCAGCTGGCCCTGTGGCCACCTCCTTTATTGCTGTGGAGGAGATAACCACGGAGGTGGGGCTGCATTGCATTTGCAATTACCCTTATCCTTACTTACATGTGTTCCACTGGTACAGCGATATTAGCAACCAATCCATATCATGATTCATTCCCAATCATTTCCCCAGATCATTGGCTGCTGAATAAGTAGTAACCAAGGAGGTGGGGCTGCATTGCGATTGCCACCATGCACACGTAATCTAAATCATTCCATTCCCGATCATTCCCTCAGACATGGCTGTCGTTATTTGCGGCTGTTCTGGTATCTTTGGAGTTGATTGTGTCCGCACCCACTGTGCCTCCAGCACATACCCAGGTCACAATAACTTTTAACCCTGAAACCTGTTTCCTTGTTGCGCAGGTGGAGGTTGAGGAAGGCAACTTGGAGACGTTTGTGAAGTCTGTGTACAAGCAGTATGTCACAGAAGTGAAACCCACCGAGACAAACGAGGTACTTTCGAAAGGAAAATGTGATGTTGATATTAGCAGAATGACAGATTATAGATTGTTACCTAAAAAGTTGTGACGAGTTGCAATGCATGTGCATGCGAATGCTAGAAACTCGTGGCAATGGCATTATTTCATCAAAAGAAGAGTCTGCAAACTGTGGTGTGTTGTCTGCACCCCAGGTGGCACCCACAGCTGTGGCAACTGAAGCACCAGCAGCGGACACAGCAGCACCATCCACACCCGCTGCTGAGCCCGAGACAGAGACAGACGAGGTAAGCCAACAAGCAAAACTTGATACTGAATGAGATGAGTGAGTGAACTTAATGGGGAAATTCATCTGGTTGCATTGCCAGCAGCATGGCCACTCGCAATGCATGTCCATGCGAATGCTGGAATTTTTGACAATGACAACGGGCTATTGGGAAAATGTCTGCAAACTGTGGTGTGCTGTCTGCACCCCAGGTGACATCAACAGCTGTGGCAATTGACGCACCAGCATCAGACACAGCAGCACCATCCACACCCGCTGCCGAGCCCCGTTTGACCCCTGAGACCTTCTTGAAGGGCCTGGTGGAAGAGGACATGGTGTCGAGTGCTCCAAGTGCTGCATCACCTGTGGTGCGTTTTTTTTTGCCAGCACTTTGTCCTGTCTGGCACCGTTCACCTACTTTACTAATCATAACCAGTTCGGTTACCCAACTTGGGTACACTTCCTGGATGGTGTTGTTGGCACCCTTGTGGTCAGCCATTGCTGTGTTTCTGGGCAAAGAGATAGCCTGCCAGCTTGCATTTATTTATTCAAGTTATTTTTCATTGAATAAATTAAATAAATAAATGACAGTGGCCAGCATAACCCGTATTGCTGCAGTGCATTATAGCCCAACAGAATGTGGCTCCCAAAATAAGACGTAGACACTGATACTTCTTGTGCCTTTTCCTGCCAGCCTGTTGAGCTCAAGCAGCAGCTGCATGAGGAGAAGATCAAGGGGCTGTGGAATGACTACGTCAAGCGCCAGGAGGTTGTGGAGCAGCAGGAGGCATCTGTGCTCGAATCAACCACGGCAGCTGTGGCGTCAGTTGCTGCAGCAGCAACGCAGGTGTGTGGCTAAGCTTGTTAGCTACATGCATGCCGGCAGGACAGCCGGATGCGCAGTGAAGTGTGCCTAGCGTGTGCCCCCCACTCCTGCCCTGGCGCTGCATGTATCTTTTATATGTTTCGTGCCTGCTTCAAGGTAGGGCACATTAGCAGTCGCCCTTGCTCAGTTTGTGCTACCCAGCTCTATCTTGCCAAACCTGCTGGTAATGTACAACATGTGCAAATTAGGTGTGTTGAGAGAACAGTACAGCCCACACGTCCCTGGGTTTCGCAAACTGGTTATGGTAGCAAGGCTAAGTGTTGGTGTTGGCTTACCAATGCTGCACATGCCTCGCAGGCTGCTGAGGATGAGTCCAAGCACAAGAAGCAAGCTGGTGTGCTGGAGTGGATCAAGGAGCTGCTCAACAAGATATGGCAGATGATTCTGGCCATCTTTGCTTGGGTCACAGGCAACAACAAGCCTGCGGGAAGCGCAGCGTGACCTGGATGCTGCACACCCAGCAACTGCACGTGGATGCACGGCTGACAGCTTCCAGCACCGGTTGGGAACCTGGCAGTAACCAAAGGGAATGATTAAGGATCAAGAAAGAGAGGGAACGGGCAATGGGGTGTTCATATGGCATATTTTTTGTTGTTGTTGATTGGATGAACTGGTTGCAGCATTTAGGCTGCCTGTCAATAGGGTAGCATTTGCCAACACTGTATAAGTTGAAGTTGAGTGGTTTGTTTAAAATTGTGACCCAGACAGGGAAAACTGTGCTGTACCACCTGCCCAAGGCCGCTGCAGATCCACGCAAGTCAATATGAGACCTGCATGGCTTGCATGCTGTCAGTTTATATTTTTTTCGGAGACGTCAAGATAGCGGGTATGACTTGCAACCAATGGAGCATTTGGTTGTGTGGGGATGTATATTCCTCCTTTTGCATGGCACATTTCAAGACGCACGCGTGCTTGTTTTGTTGTCATTGCTTATGATGCCAATACCAGTGGTGTGATAAATCTAGGTTATTAGTATTTACCGCCCAGTATACCGGGCAGTAGAAGCTCGCGCACGTGTGTGTAGGGGCGAACTGTGTACCATGGTTTGACACCACCACGCAAGGCCGGGCAATAGGAGCTCATCTTAGTTCGTGGCACATGCTGGACATGCTGCACGTTGATGGCTCATTTGTCGCGATTGATCATTGCCTCGGCGAGTTAATGACACAATGCAGTACATACACGCATATGCCATTAGTCTAGGAACATTACCAGTTTGAGACCTGCCAACCACAGCAGTAACTTGCCAGTGATGCAACTTGCGATGTGACATGCATGGGGCCCTTATTTTGGCTTAGAGCAATTATTGAATAATATTATGTAATTGATTGAATATCCCTCTACCTGTGGCGCCCTTATGAAGCTCACCACCAGCATCGACAGATCCTAGAGGCCTCTGAGGGTGTTAACTACTTTTAAACGAGGTGTCATCTGGAACAGCTCACTCAAAAGCTGACTGCATGCTGCACCGGCTGGTCGTTCAATGCTTTATATTTTATAGGCCATGTTCCACTGGTTGCTGCCCGGCTTGTCTGTGTTTTTCAACATTGCTGGTTGTGGTTTGCCGCCGTGTGTGGGGGCGTTTTGTTTCTTTCTTTCTTTCTATAGGGTTGGAGTGATTGCTATGTTTAGACCGGGTCCTGGCCCAGGGGCCCCTAAAGAAAAACAAACACTGACAAGACAGGACCTGGGCAAAAAGATTAAAAACAAAAACAAAACAGTACCGTCTACTTGCTACATCATGTAGTGCTCAATCAAAATGGGTATTTATAAGAAACTGCTGGGTACTTGAAGTTCGTGCAGTGGGTACACCTCTCATTGAGTACTACACAAACCATCATTTCCAACGTAAAGGTTTCAGTCACTACACTGTATTCCCGAATGGAGATCTGAACAATCAACATACGTCCATAAAGCGATCCATGCACCCAGTTTGGCAAAGAACTGTAATGTTGCAGCAAGTCAAAATGCGACATGTACAAGCTAGGCTCCGCTGTCTAGCCCGACAGCCTGCTGAGCCCCAGCATTGGAAACCTGCTCGCATTCGCCATTGGGAACATATGGCTGCCCAGCACCACAGTCTGATGGAACTGCTTCAGCAGCCCGTGCTGCAGGAAAGCGTCAAAAGCACCGCTGCATGTTGCTGTCGTCATTGGCACGTACAGCTCCTGCACTTTGGGGTTCTGCAGCCAAGTCGATACCCTAGGCAAGGGCACGCTGGCCTCCGCCACCAGCTCCGCATGCTTTGCCAGGGGGATGTCAGCGTCCCATAGGACGGGAGCGTCGTGCTCTTCCATCAGGATGAGCACAAAATCTCTCAGGCTCTCAAAGTGGTGGCCGAGCGCCGACCATATCTCCGGTGGAGGCCCAGATTCCACCTGGAAAGACAGGTGACCCAGCGTGCGAGGCAAGTGCGCCAAGAAGCCTGCCTGCAGCTGGCTGCGAGGAGCAACCACGGCAACAGCCATGGCTGAGGCTGGTAGGCTGCAGGTGGCCAGCTTGCATGGGTGTGTTGTTCGCAACTGGAAGGCCCACAGCACTCGGCAACCTTCCAGGTCGACGTGCACCTCCGGACTGCCTGTGCAGGGCTGCTGGAGCATGCTTTGCACCGCAAACCCAACCTTATGAACTGCTGCGTGCGCCAGTGTGATGCGCAGAGGCTCCGGGTTTGTGGGAAGCGCAATCTGGAGGAACAGATAGCTGAGGGCTGGAAGGCAGCTGTGGAGCGCGTTGCAGATGGTGGCGCACGTGTCAGGCGTCAGGACTGTCAGCTGCAGTGTGCACAGGCTGTAAAGGTTTAGACCATGGAGCTTTGCCTCTGCAAGTTGCTGAGGTGTGCAGGTCTGAAACTCAAGGTGCTGCAGTTTATTGGGCTGCGATAGCGACCCACAGAGGCCAAACAGGTCGCCCAGCGAGCCAGGGTCCCTGATCTGTGGTTCCAGCACCGCTGAAAGCATTTGAACACCGAGTGCCTTGGAGAGCGGTAAAAATTTTGCTTTCTGCTCTGCCCAGTCATCCGTGCTAAAAGGCCGCAAGGTCACATCGACAGGAGCTGACTGAACCATGTAATGCCAGAAAGTTTTGCTCACCACCGCACACCTGCGTGATGAGACTGGTTTCACTTCACAGGCAAAGTTCCAGGGGTAAAGGGGTACTCAACTTTTATAACCAGCAACAAACCTACTAGACTTAAGTGTCTGTGCAGTTGTACACAAGCAGGTGGGCACAACAAGTTGATGCCACAGGAACCTTAAAGTAGATGCCTAGGAGGGATTGCCCAACTCTGCGCACCTGTACCAGTCACGACCTGTAAACAAGCGTCCGTCTCCCCTCACACGTTGGAATATTTGCCCTAGGATTTCACTGGGTAACTCGTATAGGTGTATGGGCGGTGGTTCTTCGGTGTCCATGGTGCAGCTCCCTGGAAGACCACGAACCTGCAAGGTTAACAGAACACGGAAACAAGCTTGATAGATGATATGAACTGCTGGCGTGGGTTCATCTGCACAGCATCTGACCGCGGTTCATCCTACCCACCCACTTCCCACATGCATGCATGCATAATCGCCCACATTGCATGCATAATCCCCACCTCGAGTTTGCTTGTGAGAAAGGATACCAAATCCAACTGCAAAGCTGGTAGGAGTGGAGTGTAGTTCTTGGCAGGTGAATGAGCCTTTGCGACCTTAATAACCTCGGTGCCACTACGCATGCAGAGGGGGGTTATTCTACTTTTTTCATGTGGGATAAAGACTTTTCTTGTGGACAAAAGTGGGCCAATTGGACTTAAGTGAGCAATCATAGGCAATGTAAGAAGTGAAGAAGGGGTGTCAGTAGGTTGTGGTATTGAAATCGCCAAGGTGGCGTTGACACTGTTTTGCCTCGCCGAGAACCCTTTCTGAAAAACCTTGAAAGGTGGCGACGTTGTTCGACCAGCTCGTGGCGTGGCAAGGGCAACAGCGGCGGTGAACAACGGGAATCCACTTGTGTGAAATTCAGTTATTTCAATGGCTGCATTAGCAGGTAAGCATCAGCCTTCAAGTCAACATATATGTGCCTGGCATGCCCTGTGCCTCACTCGTCCAGGACATTGGGCTTCCAGGACCTCTGCCCTTCAAAAGTGTTCAAAAGTGTTCAAGCTCGTCACAACTCCCTTTGCAGCATGTGTTTTGAAGCGTTTCTGAATGTCAGTCATGCGAATTGAACTTCTCTTAAGTGCACCCCCTCCCACTCCTCCAGGGACAAGTGGCAGGAAGCGGCGCAGGACAACGTCAGAGCCCAACCCCCCTATTCTGACAGCTGAGCCCAACCCAGCTGCCACAGAGCTGCACCTCCTTGCCCTACCCAAAGAGCTGCTATGCCACGTGCTGAGCTTATCCAAAGACAAGCGCCATGGGTGGTCAGCAGCCACCTGGTTCTCGGTGGCGTCAGTGTGCAAAACCTTCCGCACGCTCATGCGCGAGGCATGTGGTGTTTCAGCCTCACTGAGCCCGACAACCGTTCAGGAGCGGAGCACAATGGAGGCACAGCTGCAGTCCTGCTGCCATATCGCCCCGTTGAGGGCTTTGGAGCTGCACCTCCCCTTCAAGGTGCCTTTAACAGTGTTCAGACAAATTTGTTTGCAGCATATGTAGCGTTCCTAACCACCAATCACACAGATTGCGTTGGTCAACTGAACTCTGCCATCTGCTTCAGGCGGCCACTGACCAAGACCTCCATCGGTACTTTGGGCAGCAGGGCCTGGTCTCCGGCACCGCAGCCCCCCACCTCCTCGAGTGCATCTCCATGGCAACATACAAGCTGCCGCGCAACTTCTCCATGGCCTACTTTTCGAGGTTCACGGGTTTGAAGGAGCTCAACCTGTCCCGCCTGCTGGCCTCCCAGCTCACCAGCTGCCTAGACGCCCTACAGACCCTCCCCTCCCTGCACAAGCTGGATGCCGAGGCATTGCTCCCCTTGCAGCCCAGCATCAGCTTCGCCTGCAGCCACCCCAGCCTGGCGCGCCTCACCCTCAGGCTGTCCAGGGCAGAGCACCTGAACGCCCAGGCAGACCACTACAGCGTCTCCCTGGACCTCTCAGCCTGTGCCGAGCTACGCCAAGTGGGCCTGTCCAGCCCCGACAAGCTGGACTATGCGGCCCTGGTGGCGCCTCCCAGCTGCACCTCCCTGTGCCTGTGCGCCTCGGACAGCACCGTGCAGGCGGGGTTTGTGCAGGCGCTGCCCACTGACCTCCAGGTGCTGGTGCTGTGGGCGCACCCCCACCTGGACCGGTACCAGTGGGCGCACGTGGCGCAGCGCCTGGTCAACCTCAAGATCTGCTGCTACAACTTTGACGTGTCGCTGGTGGTACCTGTCATACCAAAGGCCAGGTACATGCTGCTGAATGTGCGCAACAAGCCGCTGGACATGCAGGCGGTGGTGCAGCTCTTTGCCAATACCAGCCTGCTAGAATATTTGGAGATTTTCCTGCATGGGTGCTCTGGGGAGCAGTATGATCAGCTGATGGAGATGGCGGCTGGCAAGCGGCTGTATGCGCAGCGGCACAGCAGTACAGGACCCAACACGGGGCCCCAGTTAATGATATTCAACCAGGGCCAGGCGCTCAGTAAAGCTTCTAGCTCAGCGCTGCTGGGGGTGCAGTGCTGGACGCTAAACCTGGAGATGCACAACTGCAAGATGAAGCTTCGGTCCATACTGGGGGAGTGAGGCAGCGCAGGGCTTGGGGGTCACGTCGTGGCCTAGGGCAAACGCGGACTTCAGTTGTTGAAGCAGTAAAGTGGGTAGCTAAGACGCCTGGAGGGCTGAATTGGTGGACATGTTTCCCAGGTGTGGTTACATCTGGTGAGAGCAGTGTTAGTGTTGAGGGACTCCACGATAATTGTGGCAATTGCAAATTTGCAATCGTCACTATGGCATGCGTCACGGCATGCAAGTTTAAGTATTTACTGTATTTGCAGGAGAATGCCCCCGGTGTTATATATTTAATTCTTTTCAGGTTGAAGTAGATAGCCCGCTTTCCTTGCTGGGCAGCAAGCCCTCCTTCTTTGCAGCGTGGCTCCATGCATGGCATGGCATGGCGTTGAACGTTCAAGAGTACTCTTTGATCAATATCCAATTGTGGCTTTGAATGCCGCCTGAGTTGCAATGTAGCATACCAATGGCTGGGGTGTGTTGGGGGGGGAGGGAGTGCTCAGTCACCCCTGTAATGTTATGTATCCTTGGCTATAGCATCAATGGGGTTGCAGCAGGGGCTCAGCTTCTCGCCAGAGGTTCCCGCCATGTGTTTCCCCGACAGCTCAAGACGTTCTTCAGTTGGATAAGTCACGCAAGCTGGTTTCGGCAGGTCACTCCTTTGTCGAGTTCTAATTCACAACTGCGCCAACACGGCAGTAAAGCGTTGCTGCCTCAGCTGAGTTCACGAGAGGTGAGGGGTCAAAAGCATGGGGGTGGGATACGGTCAAGCGTCTGATCTAGAGCAGTTTTGAAAGCAAATGACAGCTTGAAGTCGGGGTAGCAGGGCTTTTAGCGGAGGGCTGGGCACGTGGTTCACGATGGTGGCGGCTCCGCTCTTCAACCTGTCGCCAAACGCCACGGGCTGGGATGCAGCCATTCATATGGTGAGAGGATGCTGTGCAAGTGTCTTGGCCAATTTTAAAGTCCAAGTCGGCTAGTTGATGGTTCCGACAACTGATAAGAATTGTATATGCGTAAAAGACAGCCTATGCCTCCAGCGTACGTAGTTTGTACAAGCATACGCACTGCACGTTCATCATGCCACCCTGTGCACTAGCCAGTGCCGATACCGTTTGAGCAAGGGCTCAAGAGCCCAGCAGCAAGTAACGGCAAGCATCCAAAAGGATTCCAGCGTCCTTGTACTCGCACCCTGCGAGAGCTTGCCTGTCCCCCTAGTTGGGTTATATCTGGCTGCCAACATCTTGTTGTCTGCTTCAGGTGGTCCATCGCTTTGGCCGCCACTTTGGCTTTCAGGCGTTCAATGTCGACCCCAGAACCGAGGTAACTGGCCCCTGCTATGACGTAGTCCATCGAGTAGGCTTAGTACTGGTGATGTTGTGCATGCATGGTGTAATGTGAGCTCAGTCCTGTTCAAACACACTCAACTGTGAGGAGGTGTTGTGTTGTTGCTCATATCGACCTTCTGCTTTGTGCAGAAAACAGAATACCCTCGTTGGATACCATCCACCATCTTCCTGGCGGGCGATCACTTGCACCACCTGCTGGTCAAGAACCTCATGCGCAGGGACAAGGAACCAGGTGGGTGCTTCCCACCATCAGCATTTCTCCCCCTTCTTCCACCTCTTTCCTACTGTGTGTTCATCAAGGGCTGACAACTAGGGTTTACGGCTGAGCTTAACAACTTCCCACAGGCACCGACGAGGACAAGTTTGACAGGGCAGTGCAGAAGCTGCATGAGCAGGTGTTTGCAGGGTACAGGTGCGCTCCGCCCGACCGCCCGCATCCCACTCCAGTCCCTCATGCTTTGCGTGCTCGTGTTGGCCTACATACGTGCTGTAAACTGCATTCTGCTCTTCAGAGACTCGGCCAAAGCTGGTCCGTTTGCGGATAAGTGTGTCCACCGTTTCAACCCTAACCGGGTTTTGTGCTGTTTTCCAGGGACTGGGCCAAGCAGGTGCACCTGCCTGTCAGGGTGGAGGAAGTGCGCTACGCAAAGCTGGTGGATGGGGCTGCAGTGCCGGTACGTGTACAGCTCGCAGTGGCGACTAGGGCATACTCTAGGGTGCTCCTGGCCACTGGCAATGCGCTGTCCAAAGAAGAAAGCAGCGGTTGAAATGAGCTACAAGGATACGTGCAAGTACTACATGGCACTTACTCTCGCCAACAGCAATACAGCATAGCACCATGGGTGTTTCGTCCTCACATTCCATAAAAATGGCTTGATTTAGACAACTACAGACACTCTGGCATTGGGTCAATCCCAGTCACCGTGTGCGTGGCCTGCAGGAGTGGGAGTACCTGTTGGAGGAGCTGGCGCTGTTCTTCCTCATCTACACTGAGGCTGCAAACCTGCGCCACACGCCGGAATGCATGTGGTTCCTGTTTTGGATTGTGCGCAACAGCAAGGACAAGATCTGCCAAATCTCCTGCCCAGCCAGGACCGATCCACGGAGCGCTGCTGCCACAGGTACGCGGACTTCATAGCATCCACATTACCATTGTACGCACATCCTGTAAATTACAGTCGCATGCATGCCTCATGTGGGATGCATGCAATGGTGATCGCACGTCTTGCATCTCGCTCCTTCACCGGGTGCTGCCAGTGCTGGCCATCTGCATAGCTGGTGAACCTGCCTGGTATATTGTGTCAACCCATCATTAGTGATGGTTCCATCCTGTGCATGCAGCTCGATCCAAGAGCATGCAGCGCATTGGCGAGCGGCGGATCATCCTCCGAAACGACTACCGGGACAAGATCAAGGAGCTGCGTGAAAACCTGCGCCTGCCCAACGATGGCGCCATCCACACCTTGGACCAACTGGAGAACCTCATGGGCGCGGTTAGGGACCAACTGGTCATGGAGAGGGTGTTCCAGCCAGATGTGTTGGACGCTGATCTGCTGGCTGAGGTGGCTGTGTATGGCGACAGCGGCGCCTTTCTGGACAGGATCGTGCAGCCCATTTTCAGCTACCTGGCGGACCAGGTGGACGATTTGGGCGGCAAGGGGATCGAGATTGCGCGGCGCGTGGCGTATGATGACGTCAACGAGTGCCTGTGCCGGGTGGATGCCGTCCATGACGCGCTAGCGGCGCTCAAGATCCAGGTGGGGGTCGGTCTACCAGCCTGGGGATGGGCGTTATGCCATGGTCATGATCATTGGTGCATTTTTAAACGTGGCATAGTCAAGTAATGAATCCCATGTGTACTCACTATTGTCACTGCAGTCTACATATCGTTGGCCATGCATGCATACGAGGTTCTCATGCATGCGGGGTACGCACACTCAGATTGAGTGGCCGCCAACAGTGGCAGGCTCACTGCGCAACTGGCTGCTCCGCCAGACTGCATGTAAGCAGCTGGGAACTTTGTGCAGGTGGCAGGCACGCGAGTGTACTCGGATCTGGACCTGTTCACGGCTCTGAGCAACATAGGGGTGCCTCATCGTGTGGCCAGCCCCTTTGCCGCTGCAGCACCGGGGCAGAAAGAAAACGCGGGTGGGAGCGACTGGGATGTGGGCACAGCCAAGGAGTGGTATGCCAGCAACCTGTTTGGCAAGACCTTCATTGAGCGGCGGAGCATGTGGACGGTGTTCAGGTGAGGGGGATACTGCGCTCTCCATATGTTGTGAGTGGGGCATTGTTAAGTGCTGCACATTCGAAGGCGTGTGGGGAGCGCATGTGATCAGCAATCTATCGCTTGTAAATGGCGCATGTGATGGCACAATAGGAAGCAATCGTGCTGACTTTGCCCAGAGAGCAGTTTGTAAATGATGCCTCCGTTGATCATGACGCGCGACAACAACCCCTGCAGGGCATTCTTCCGGATCTGGAGCTTCCACCTGCTTGAGTTCCATGTCATGGCTGCCTACTCCTGGGATGGCAGGCTGCCCATCATCGAGACAGCCACCCTCACCCATGCAGGCCTGGTGCTGGTGTACCACCTGGCAGGCATCGTGCAGAACAGCAGGAAAAGTGCGCCTGCCATTACACTGACATGGCACGAGGACATGTGCATCCCTTGGCAGTACATGCATGCCACGCTTTGCCATCGCAGCGCACCTGTCACATGCCATGGGACGAGGGCAATGGGGACCATAGCCATTGTCACTGCACCACTGCATGCCTGCCTTGGCATGGTGTGCATTCTCATGCTTGCAAAAAAGGCGGTGAGCAGTGACATTTGAAGGTGTGTATGATCTCCAGGTTTCGTATTATATCAGAAGAACTTGATTCCATTTTATAAATGTGTTTGTGTTGATCGCCTTCTGATGCTGATCTGTGGTGGTGACAGAGGGAGGTGGGCGTCTGTGGGGTAACCAGGCTGCGCGCTGCACGTGGGCCGCGGTGGGCTGGTTCTTCATCAACATCGCACTCTGGGGCGCGTTTGTGCTCTACCTGCTGGACTACAAGGACACCGTTAACAACTGGTACTTCTACCACGTGTGGCTGTACCTGAGCGGGGCGTACGCATGCACCGGTGTGCTGCACTTCTTCCTGACGCTGCGGGACGGGTAAGCGCTGCTTGCACACACACAGACCCTTGACCCTATTAATTGCAAGTATGTTATGTGGCCACTGTCGCACTGTAAAGGGTTGCTAGTCATTGCCTGGGGAATGCACCTAGCCAATTAGTCGTCATGTTTGCGCTTGGGGGTTGCTTGATGCACCATCACCTTGTAGATTGTGCCAGGGGATCACTCCATAGAGCATCGCCTGGGATTGTGCCTGGGACTGTGCCATCACCCCACCACTGCCTTGTAGTGGGCAACCTCGGGTTGTGTACACAGTCAGCATGAGGTATGGTGTAGTGGACGGCCTGGAGCGGCGCAAATGAACACCCTGCTGTCAAAACCCTCAGCTCTGACACCCTAAGCGCTTGGCAATTGTCCTTGCAGGTACACAGTGAGCATGACGTACGGCGTGGTGGATTGGCTGGAGCGACGCAAGCGCGGGGGATGCTGCCCAACCTCCCTGGTGTCCTCCATGCAGTGGTTTGTGCGCTGGATAGGGTCCTCCACCTCCGTCACGCCGCCACCGGTGGATGGCTACCTGGCGCCCATGCGCATGCGGGTGAGCCATGGATGCTTGTAGGGTGTAGGGTTCAGGGTTTATGATTTCAGGGTTCCTCACCTCTGTCACCCGTAATCGGGCTATCTAATTTGGTGCCCATGTGCATGCGGGTGAGTTTTACTGGTCTGGTTGAAGGGTGAACATGGCACGTTGTGGATGTTCACGTCAGTATTGTTTTGCAGCCTATGCGTTGGGGTTGTTACGGATATGTTGTGGACGTCTTCTTGGTTTGTTTCATGGCTTTCACATGCTGCGCAGACTGGCCTGCACAAGTTCCTGGGCAATGTGCTGTTCTGGGTGCTGACCCTGGCCCTCAAGTTCACCACTGACTACTTCCTGGTCATCAAGCCCATGAAGGTCAACATCTTTGCGCTGTGGAACACAGGCTGGCTCAGCACAGGCCATGGCAACATCTACGTTAACGGGTGGGTTGCAACCTGTGTCTGGCCATTTTTCTGTTCAGTTCTTCAGAAGTCCTTGATACGAGAACAGACCTTTACATAATAAAGCATTTGAAGGAATATTATAAATGTTATTATCTATCTTTGTGTGAGGCATTCTACACAGTGTGCCGATGGCCGTCTTCCCTGGCCCAGGCACAACACCCACATCCCCAAGCCTGATGGCGACATCATCCTGTGCGTGGCGTACGCGCTGCCCTCCCTCTTCGTGATATTTGTGGACACAGGGATCTTCTACCTGGTGGTCACCGCGGTCTTTGGCGCGCTCAAGGTATGGTGAGGGGCATATACACTATACAGTGGGCCAGCAGGTGGGTTTGTCCTTGTCATCTTCCCTCTCTTATAGGTATGGGGAGGGGAGTAGGGGACAGGAGAGGTCTGTCCTTCTCATGTTCCCTCCCTTAGTGTCACTCAACGCGCTGTTCAAGGAATGTCACATGGTTCATGTGTAATTTGCAACTCTACATCCTGCAATTCCCCCATTTACTACCATGTATGTGTTTGTTGATCTATTCGGTACCTGTCTTCATGTATTGAAGGTGGCGTGTGTGTTTATAAATGCTTATGCTTAATGCATATATGGGGCGCTCCAGGGCCTGATCAAGCTCAACCTGGGGGTGGTGTCTGACTTCCACGAGGTGACCGAGTACTTCCACAAGGCGCCAGGCAAGTGGTGGCACCTGTGCCTGTCCACCGATGGCCACAGGAACATCATACGCGCCATCCAGGACGCGGGGGTGCCGCGCGAGTCGCCCATCCACGGGGAGGTTACGCCTGCGCCGTCACCGGGGGGCAGGGAGGGCAAAAAGGAGAGGTCAAGTGCGTATCCCTTTTAGAACTCGTTGCACGACCCGCCTTCCCTTCAGGGTTGTGAGTATGCATCAATGATGGGGCATACTTCACATGTGCTGTTCCCTGCTGGTACTATCACTCACATGCTGCCCATTTTTTGCAGGCTGTGCCAAAGGCGTGTTCACTTGCCATTCACATGTTCTCCATGTGCAGCACACATGCTCCCATTATGTTCCTACATGCTGCCCTGCATGCCATCACCATGTGCTAAGAAACCCACATGCCATCGCCACGCTGACCGCAGCTCTGCCGCAGGCCTGCACGGCATCCACGGCTACGAGGCTGCCAAGACGCAATCCAACGCCGCCTCCGTGCCAGTGCTCCAGCGCCTTCACACGCAGTCCAACTTTGCCGACGTCACCCAGCAGCCGCAGCAGCGCGACCTCATCGCGTACCTTAACGATGACCAGGTGGGCAGAGCTTGTGTAAACATGTTTGTTGAGAAAAATGATGTTTGAAATTTCGCAGGATTAGATTTTGAAAGGTGATGTTGCAACCGAGCTCTTGCCATTTGGGCCCTTTTTTGTTACTTGCTATTCTAAGGCCTGCTGCACTGGGAATCCTTGCACCCCTTCCATTTGTGTAAAAATTGAGGATTTGTGGTATATTTTCCTCCTTGTGTTTGTTTTGTGAAGGTTGATAAACCCTTAGCCATTTTTACTTTTTACTTCAATCTCAAGGAAATGTGACCACTGCTGCAGGTGGCCTCCTGGCTTGTGTTCTCTGACGCCTGGAACGCAATCATCGACGAGCTGCGCAGCATCGACCTGGTGGGGAATGGGGAGCGCGAGAACCTGCAGTTTGTGCACCTGGACATCGATGCAAGCATCAAGGTGGGTGGTGGGGTGGGTGGAGGGGGAGGAGGTGGATTTGTTTCAGTACTGTGGACATGGGGTAAGGAGGCAGGTGGGTGGATGAGGTGGTTGGGGTGCAAGACTCTTGAGTGCTTTACACCATGCGATGTAGTACAAGCTTGTCTCATCTATTGCGAGGCCATGGTGTGACACGACCACATGCCGATGGGCGCGTGTCTAAGCCAGTGCCGCATGGTCCATGGGCATGTGACCCAAGCCCTGCTCTGCCATATCCCCACAGGTGGTCCAGGGCCTGCGCCCCTTCATGCTGCCCGTGTTCTTCTACGCCGGCCAGATCCAGAAGGCAGTGGAGGTGCCTGGGGTGAAGGCCTCGCAGCAGGTGGCGCTGACAGAGCTGCGCTCGCTGCTGCTGTTCATACTGCTGCAGCTCGGGGTGCTCACCCGCCAGCAGGTAATGCCCTGTGTTGGTAGGGGTTAGGGTTTGATAGGTTTTGAGTTTGATGGGGGTTTAGGGTTTAGTGATAGCTTCTGCTACTCATATCGCTGCACCTGGGTGTCATTGCATGCCAGCAGGTACACTAAAGAGTGCTGTGATCATGGCACAAAATCCCAAGGCAAGGCAATGGTAGGCACCAGCAGCCCCCCCGATCACCACCCATGCTGCGCGCAGGTGAACGCGGTGCAGGACTTCATACCTGCTGAGTTCACCATCAGCAACGAGCAGCGGCGGCTGCGTCGCGAGGGCCTGGCCGCCATCGTGACCTTCCTCAAGGCGCTGCAGAGCGTGCAGACCATCAAGGCAAACAACGAGGGCATGGTGCAGGCGCGCGACGGGGCCATGCGCACCGTGCGCGAGTCGCTGCTCAAGATCGTGTCTGCGCTCATGGAGGAGGCTGCGGTGCGTTTAAGGTTCAGAAATTTCCCGATGATTCACCATGACAACATCTAGGAAATCTAGGGAACTTGTAGTTTGAGATCTTGAGCCTTGAGAACTTTAAAATATAGAGAGCAAGCAGCTATGGCTCTTTGAATGCTTTGTCGCTGATAAGGTTATCCTAGGAGGCAGGATCTTGCAGACAATCTCGCTGTTGTGCAAGGCCAGTGCTGCTGTGTCAGGCCCACTATCTGCAAGCTTTGGGCAGCCTACTGAGTGGAGAGGGCGGATGAGAGGGTCCAGCAGCACAGCTGTATCAGCGGCTATCGACAGTCCCCCCATTAAGCATCCCCTGCCACTATTGAGGGGCAGCAGTCCACCATGGATCCACCTCCGCTCCTCCAATGGCCCTCCTCACCGCCCACCACCACCACATCCATCTCGCAGGCTGTGCGCGCCCAGTACCCCTCCAACGACAGCGAGGGACAGGCCACCCCCGGGCAGCGCTACCACGCCGCAGCGGTGCGCCTGGAGGCCACCCTCAAGGAGCTGCATGACCTTGCGCTCACCCCCGCGGGCTGGGGCATGCAGGCTGGCCCCGCTGCCAAGATGCAGGTGCTGTTCACCGAGGCGCCGGAGAGCACTGCCAAGAAGACGATCGCTAAGGTGCGGGGTGGACAAGATGGTGGAGGTGCTTGGTAGTGAGGGGAGCGGCGGTGGGCACATGCGCCTGGCGCTGGGCAGTCAAGGGTTGGGCTGATGGTTGGCGCTTTGCAGACAGAGCAATCCCCTCACCTGTGTGCCTGTGAGGCTGCCTGCACAATACAAGCTACACCCAAACAGTTGGCCCACGCCATCCCTCATCCTGCAAAACCCTGCGTAGTCAACCCACACCATCCTGACTATTTGCTTGACTCTACCAGGTGGCCAAGCAACTCTTGAAGATGCTTGAGACCACCGAGAAGACAGCGCAGCCCCGCGGGGAGGAGGCCAAGCGGGTGCTGTCATTCTTCCTGTCGAGGTAGGGGGCATAAGGTACAGGAGGGTAAAACCAGTGCCTCTACTCTATGGTTGGATCCACGAATTTTTCTGAACCAGCGAACATGGTGAAGGACAAGCTATGCCTATTTGGTTATCTATCCACCTTCCCTTCTACACGAATTCATTTATCTATTTATCTGTTCATCTATCCATGCATGCACATGCATCCAAAAATTCACAGGAAAAGCTTGTATTGATAATATGCACGAATTTCCTTGTGTGCAGCCTGAAGAACCCCACGCTGCACACGCCCCCGCCTGTTGAGGAGATGCTGAGCATGAACACCCTCACACCGCACTACGAGGAGGACGTCATTTATGCACTGTCGGCGGCTAACGCGGCGGCGGCAATGGGCATGTCGGGCGCTAATGTAACGGCGGTAGGTGGCGCTGGGAAGGGGGGGGTCTGGCAGTGGGTGGTCCTCGACCCAACCTTGGATGGGTTGCAGCTGTAAATGGTGCTCAGGATTTGCGCACCGTATAAAATCCTCACAGCACGCACCAAAATCCCGGGCCCCTGGTGCGGGTGGCATGCACTGATCCCCTGACCTCAACCCCTCCACGCACAGGGAATGCGCGTCCTGGTGACAGAGGATGCACACACCTGCCCCACTGCATACACCCGGCAACCTAAACCCTAACCCCACCCCGCAGGGCCTGGGCGACCTCATGACCGAGAACGAGGACGGCGTGTCAGTCATGACCTACCTGCGCTCCATCTACCCGCGCGACTGGGACTCGTTTGTGGAGCGGCTACGGCCGCGCATGGGCAGCGTTGACCCCGGCACCATCACGGAGGACGACTTTGACCGGGAGGGCCCGCTGTTCCACCTGCAGCTGGAGCTGCTGTTCTGGGCCAGCTACAGGGGACAGCTGCTGGCGCGCACGGTCAGAGGTACGCCATGGAATCATTCCGCCCGCTTGAGGTGTGGTTTGGGCTGTTAGGGGTGTTTTTCGGGTACCTTGGGGACAGAGTTTAGGTTGAACGGTAAGGTAAACCCTCAATATAGCAAGGGGCACCTGCAGCTGGACCTGCTGCTGTGGGCTGGACCTGCTACAGGGGGCAGCTGCTGGCGCGCACAGTCAGAGGTATGCTGCCTGCAAGCCAGTTTCTCGCCCGCCCCGCAGCAGGATGGGCGTTGGAAGATGCATTTCGCCACCTTGCAAGAGTAGGCAACCCCCAAGCGCTTAATCGTATGCCTAAACCCTTGCCTTGCCCCTCAGGCAAAGATGTCACCCTTCAAGTTGCCCAGCGTGATGGCGCACTGCGACGCCAGCCCCAACGCCTAAATCCTAAACCCTACCTTGTTGGTGCATGAGGACGCCAGTCCTAAAATTCTATAAACCTGAACCCTGAACTTGTAACCCTTTGCCCATCTGCAGGCATGATGGCGCATGAGGACGCCATCCGCCTGCTTGCGCGCGTGGAGAACCCCAAGCCCGCCGCTCTGTCTGACGATGCGTACGACCGTGCAATAGAGGAGCTGGTGACAAGCAAGTACCGCTATGTGGTGGCCAGCCAGGTGCGTATGCTCGGGAGGGTTTGGGGATTTGGGTGGATGCGTATGACTGCGCCATGAGTCGGAGCTGTGACACGCAAAGCACTATTCTGTGGTGACCAGCCAGGTGCACACATGGGAGGGTTTCAGGTGCATTCAAATCCCAGGTACAAGATCCGTTCCGTGCAGGAAACCTAGATTTTCGATTTTGTAAAACTCACAGGTGATCGGCAAAAACCCAATGTACTCTAGCGGGCGAAAAGTTAAAACCTGGAATCCTGACCCCTAAACCCTAAGCACCCCACAGGTGTACGGCAAGAACCGCGCCAGCAGCCAGGCCAAGGGCCGCTGGCTGGCCAAGGGCATTGACATGCTGCTGTTCCAGTACCCCAACCTGCGCGTGGCATTCATAGACTCCAAGTCTGAGGGCGGGTCGCAGCTTCAGCACAGCGTGCTCATTCGGGGCAAGGTGGATGAGGACTCGCCCGAGGGGAGGGTGGAGGAGCTGTACAGGTGGGCAAAAAGGGACCTACTGATTTTTTTTGTGCTTTGCAAATAAATGGATGAATACGGCGATAAGAAGCTCAAGTCAGGTAGAATCAATAGGTGGTTAATCCTACCTGAATCCACAGGTGGGCAAAACTGACTTGATCCAGATTCAATTATCAGCATTATAATGATCAAGTGGATAGACAAGGTCAGCTGCAGCACAGTGTCAAGTGCTTAGGCAAGGTGCTGTGCATGCCTGGAGGCTCTGGTAGCAAATGATAGGACTGTTAAATGTATGTGTTGTAGTACAAATCACTACATTCTTTTTTCACAAAATGTAAAATTGCATGTAAAAAACCTTGAGGCTGATCTGGGCCCCTTGGCTGCTCCCACAGGGTTCGCCTGCCCAAGAACAGCAAATGATAGTTCTGTTTAATGTATATATATAACATTTGAAAAGGCATGTAAAGACAATGAGGCTGACCCCTTGGCTGCTCCCACAGGGTTCGCCTGCCCAAGAACAGCAAATGATAGTTCTGTTTAATGTATATATATAACATTTGAAAAGGCATGTAAAGACAATGAGGCTGACCCCTTGGCTGCTCCCACAGGGTTCGCCTGCCCAAGAACAGCAAATGATAGTTCTGTTTAATGTATATATATAACATTTGAAAAGGCATGTAAAGACAATGAGGCTGACCCCTTGGCTGCTCCCACAGGGTTCGCCTGCCCAAGAACAGCAAATGATAGTTCTGTTTAATGTATATA